>CABFOW010001430.1:129332-148445 GCA_902141385.1 Timema californicum
GAGGATTGAACCCTGGACTCTCAGCATAGAAGTCGGACACCTTACCCCTAGACCACCAGGTCACCATTTAAATAATACATTACCCATCTCGTTTCATTATCTTAGTCAATAATTTATAATCTAAAATCCAGGTTTTGTTTGTATGTTTTATCTTTTCAGAGGGTTTTTTCATAATTTACAGTAAGATAGTAGTTTTAAATTCAACACGGAGTTTTCTAGGAATCCAGGAAAGATGTGAAAAATCTTTAACCTGAAAAATTCAAAAAGCGGCGGAATCTTTGAACCCCAAAATTCCTCAAGCTTACCATATATGCCAAAAAATCAAGTCTGTTCCATTGCGATGAAGTTAGATTTTGGGGTGTTTATAACTATTCCTTAACAAAACCCTTTGGTAATATTTTCGAAATTTTAGTCAGCTGATCCTAAATAAATACCTGAATGGTGTCAAAATATTTTAATTTTTTTTTCTGTTTAATTTGAAAGACATCTTCATTGGGGGATTTTCAAGGCCAGTAAACAAGATTCCGTCAATGTTTTTTCGAAATTCACACCAACTGATTCTCAATTGGTACAAATGGAAGATAGGGGAAAGAAGGGGAAGCATATAATTTGAAAAAAATTCTGTAAGGGAAGTAAAACTAAATTGTCCAGGAATACAAAGGGAACACAACAAATAACAATATTAGTGTTAGATATTTTATTTTAATAAGTGGGGGATTGTTAAATACAGGAGGGGCTCCAAATTATCATAATTAAAAGCAATAACTACTTATCAATGTGGTAGAAAATAGAAATTTTCCAAGCAGGTGTAAGTACCACCACAAATTGTAATGAAGATCTGAACCTTCTTAAATTTAAAAAGTAAAAAAAATTAAAACCAAAAGAAGTTACTCTAAAAATTTCCAAAACTTAAAAAACTACATTTGGTAGCTACAGTAGAAAATTGAAATATTCTATTAATGATAGTGGCAATCCCAAACAACAAGATGAGAATGAACACTTAAAATTCAAAATGGTACGAGAAATGGCCAGGTCTGGAAATTTTACAATATTAAAATGATTAAATATTAAAACTAAACAGATTATGAGTATATTTTAACTTATTGTAAACAACTTGGTAGTCAGTATATATTTAAATACATTAATATTAGATAACTTTTCAATTTCTTGTTTATTTTATCAGTTTGACAATAGTAAACTCTAAATATATTAATTTCCCAGAGGCTCAGAAAAGTTTTGTTTCCTGCGATCAGGGCACATTCTACGATGGTCCTCAAAAACTTGCATCCGGAATTGTAGCTACATTTCATCATGGGTTATTAATCAACAAAAAACTTGATGCTTTGAAAGTTTTAATTCTAATAACTCAGAACATCACATCTACACAAAATGACTGATCTAGATTTTGGCATGTGACTTACAGTTTGCAAAGAAAGTCTAGTGTTGCTATCTACGAGTCTTGATGTGAAGCTTGAATAAATTAAAAAGGTATGGTGGTAGTATATTGTTCAAGCTCTCTCCTAAATTTATCATACAGGCCTACACTAGAAACTTCACCCTCATTGAGCTACCCTTAAATATTGTTCTATTGTGATCATATTTTGCCTGATTTTTTCCTAGAAAAAATAAGATCATATTTACGTAGTTGAAAAATAAGCTTTCATTCTAAGGTGGGTGTATAGGGAGTTAGATGGGAAATGAGCATAAGTTTCCAAAAATGTAAATAAATATCGTTTACTATGGCATAAAATATATATCTCGCAATTAACTATAAATGTATGAAAGGGTTTTTATTTCAAAATTTAAATCTGGGTTGAAGTAAAGTTAAGAATTTCAAAAATTAGTATAAAAGATGTTTCAAAGTGTGTTAGATAATTTAAGTATTTGCAAACCGTTAGGACATCCCGCCCTCACAAAATTAAAGATAAATGAAATACTGAAAATCTGAAATTTCAAAATTATTTCATTCTGTTTATTTAAGCTATTTAACTTTCAGATTCTGAACTGACTAACTATATCAGCACAAGATAATTACTATGAGCAAGAACGAAAGGGCTATAAATTTTTCCGTGAAAGGTATTTTCACTTAACTTCCAGGGTTCTTTATACGTGCCACAGTCACTTCTTGAGCTATATAAATCAGTCAACCCCAGCGAGGCTTGAACCCACAACAATTTCGTTCTGAGGCTAAATGGGATCTTGAAAAATTTTCAGGCCAGTAGAATAAAAACATCTTCTTGTTGACTAAATTGAAATTTGGCATGTAAGTACATATACCGTCACAGATAACCGAACGATGTCTGAATATATATAATTTAAAAATTGATAATTTGTGGTGTGTGGTAGAAATCTGAAATTAGCCAGGCACATAAAATCAACTGTATTAAGTAACCAAATAAATCTCAGAATCTTAAATTTTTTAAATGTGAATGTGGGAATCGAAATAATTTTGGGGGAGGGACAGTAGCTTAAAATTCTCAAATTATTATAAAATTTACTTTTTAGTGCGGAATAGATTTTAGACTTAATAAATTTGTAAAAGGATCCACCCAGATAACATAAACACTGAAAGGTTTGAAAATAAAAAATAATACGGTTTGGGGAAATGGTTAAAAAGTGGGGGCCCTCAAATTTGCTAAACCAATATAAACAAAAATGTTATTTTAGAGAGTTTTGATTTGGTAAAGGCAGACGAAGAAACAAAAAAATTATGAATACAAAAAAAAAATATTTACCTTAAAGAGGATCCATATTGCTGTAATTACATAGCTAAATTTTGAAGAATAAGCTATTACATATACTGGAGTGATATAATAATGAAAATAGAAAAATTCTGTTGGCATATATTGGTGAAAGAATCATCTTGCTCCTTGGAAAACCACGAATCTAATTAATTTATTCCATATGTCTCTATTTTAGTATATTAATATTACCCTTTTACCTAGATTTATCTTAAATATATAATATTTCAAATGAGAAAAAGCTCCCTAGCGAAGACAGCTTAGATACTAGTTTGGGTTTAACGTGAACTTGTAAACAGACTTGGTGGAAAAATAAATATTTTAAACAGGTACTCTTATAATACGTAGCTTATACGTCATTCAAGGTAAATATATTATAATTAATTTCTACAGTAATATTCTATAACAATCTACATATTTAACTACCAGAAGTAAAGAGAGAAATTTATGAAACTAAACATTAGGCTTAGTTTCACTACATTTTACAAAATAGTAAAAAAATGATTTGGTAAAAACTATTAAAATTATGATTAAAACTTTTTCCTTTATAAATTAAAATTTTTAATGATATAGATTTAATAATACACTCGAAGGTTTTCTTAACATAAAAAACACATAAAAGAAAATGTCTTTAATTTTATATTTAAGTTTATTAAAAAAATTAAATATTAATATATTTCCACTTTAACACAAGATAAACTGTCTAAATATGGAAGCCTACTGAAGGCAAATTTAAAGTTTTGAGATAAGTGAATTTACGTTTTTTTTGTACTCACAGTGAAGTTTCTCGTCTAGATTTCCTCTGGACGTGATGGAGAGTGCTCGTATGAACTCCTCGAACTCTATGGAGCCATCCTGATAAATAGATCAACGAAAGCACACTTAATCAACTCTGTGAGACTTAACTCATATTAAAGCCATCACACCTTTAAATTTAAACTGATATTATTTTTCAAGAACCATATTTGTATAGTAATGAAAATAAAAAATATACTTAATCATTAAAATATTTGTGATATAATAAATGACTCATATCAGGATATATACTCCATTTCATCATTCATCCTGAAAAGAATCAAGCTTACCTTGACTTTAATACAACTTATAAGGTAGGCCCAAAGTGTTGGTCAAGGTACCCTTTTAGGGTAAATTGTATGTACTATATATTATAGCTGCATAATTTTAAAATTTATTATATCTATAAATAAATTATATAAAGATTAATACATATTCCCACAAACATCTAAATTGTTTTATAAATTATAAGGCTAAAAGTTCCTTTCCTTTCCACTGTAATATATAATACTCTACCATACTAATAATATTTCTTGGTGAATACATGGTATATAACCCACCAGTATGTAGCCTCCTCCAGTATTCAGTATCCTCATACCTTTTTTTTGTCAAAAATCTTCCTAAGCACCTTGTTTACTAATACTCTAATTTTTTCCTCTCATCATGTAAAGCAAGAGACTATGTTTCACAACCACAGAGAACAACCGATTAAACTATTATTTTGTATATTCTGAGCTTTACATTACTTGAAAGCAGGAGAGTTTTCAACAACTTACTGGTCAAGAAGTAGCATTCATTTCCCGACTATATTCTAACCCTAGTTTACACTTTAATGTCATTATCAATAATTAAAATTGTTCCTAAATATTTAAACTAATTAATCATGTCAAATTATATGTTGTTATTATAGTTATATGAAAAACAACATTGAACGTGCATATTCAACCTTGACTTTAATACAACTTATAAGGTAGGCCCAAAGTGTTGGTTAAGGTACCCTTTTAGGGTAAATTGTATGTACTATATATTATAGCTGCATAATTTTAAAATTTATTATATCTATGAATAAAATATATAAAGATTAATACATATTCCCACAAACATCTAATTTGTTTTATAAATTATAAGGATAAAAGTTCCTTTCCTTTCCACTGTAATATATAATACTCTACCATACTAATAATATTTCTTGATGAATACATGGTATATAACCCACCAGTATGTAGCCTCCTCCAGTATCCAGTATCCTCATACCTTTTTTTTTTGTCAAAAATCTTCCTAAGCACCTTGTTTACTAATACTCTAATTTTTTCCTCCCATCATGTAAAGCAAGAGACTATGTTTCACAACCACAGAGAACAACCGATTAAACTATTATTTTGTATATTCTAAGCTTTAAATTCCTTGAAAGCAAGAGAGTTTTCGACCACTTACTGGCCAAGAAGTAGCATTCATTTCCCGACTATATTCTAACCCTAGTTTACACTTTAATGTCATTATCAATAATTAAAATTGTTCTTAAATATTTAAACTAATTAATCATGTCAAATTATATGTTGTTATTATAGTTATATGAAAAACAACATTGAACGTGCATATTCAATTCCATTTAAAACAGCTATATGTAAATTTTTACTTTCGTCCCATTTTATCATATTAATCTATTTTATTTAAAGTTACTATTCATTTGTTGGGAATTATTAAGACTATCTATGTGCCGAATAAAACTATGAATCTTTTCAAAGCTTCAGCAGAAATTCTAATTTATTCATCTTTGTTATATCCCCGGCGCTAGATGGTGGGGTGCGATGAATAAATAGAACACTAACAAGAAATATCCTCCATGGTTGATGTAAAATCATTTTGACAAGGCTATTGTTTGGACAGATAAAGAAATAAATAATCACAATTGTCGTTTTTTATTGTTCTTATTGGAATTTGATTTTGCTTGAAATCTTTTTTATCATTCCAGTTTGTGTCTGTGAGATACTCACGTTATTCTCATCGAACACTCTGAATACTAAAGATGCAAACTTGGAAGGGTCTCCTTGAGGGAAGAATTGTTTGTAGATCTTGATGAAACCCTGTGAAAGACAATTGAGCGCTTGTCAACGTTTCAACAAAATCTTAGTCTTTTTGTTTAAGAGAATTCTATTTATATTTTGTATTAAGATGTTATCATTTTAAGGATTTCTATATCTATAATTATTTTACTAGTTATATGTTCAGTGCCACATTGTGATGAATTTATCGCTACTAAACATAAAATTATATGTTGTAAATAAGCATTATATAGTTTTATATATAAAATATTTAATCAATTATATTTGACTTAATGAAGGAACACAAAAGTTATATAATTCCTTAAAATGAGTTTATTAAATTTTAAAATGATATCCGTACTTCTAAATTGTTTTCACTCAGTGCATTTGAATATAATTAATATGAATCTTAATTTCTTATTATGAATGCGTTTAAAAATTCCGAATCAAAGTCTTAAAATATATATTTAAATTTAAATTGAAGGTCTTTAACAATTCAGGAAATTAATAACCTGGTTTGTTCACATTTTATAGGAAAATATGTTGTTTGTAAGACAAAAAAGGAAAATTATTTAGAATAATAATATTTAGTACCGCGTCTTACTACCCGTTCGGGTTATACGCTGTAAGTACTAATTACTCTAGTGGATTAGGAATTGGGAAGGTTTAATTAGAGGAAGTGAACCCGCATTTGAGTGGAGGGAGAGTGGAAAACCATTTAGGAAAAACCACCCCCAGTTAACCCGACCGAGATTCGAACCTTGATCTCCCCGTCCTCAGCAGAAGAGCTCAACACGACTAGTGCGTTAGCCAACTACGCCACCGAGGCGGGTAAAAGTATTTAAAGTCGTATAAAAAAGTTAAAGTAATTAATACCGCTTACTTGTTCGGTTAAAAGACCATTTGGGCAGTCTTTCAAGAATCCTTTGTGCCTGAAAATAAAATAAAACATGATTACATATTATTCAATTAATCAATGAAATATTGATGGTAGAAATTTACATCCAAAACTGAAATAATGCAAATTTGACAATTCCTTTAGTATAACTCCATGAAACATTAGATTTATAATCATTCAGATGGCTTAAAAATAATAATTTGTTTTCTCGAATCACTCACTGCCTTTCGAGAAAATATAATTTCTAGTTAAAACGCCGTGTGATAAAACACAAACGCTGTTCTACTAGCATTCTTACATGGCTGGTTGCTTTCAGCAATATTCAGTGGCTATGAACGAATCAGTTTCCTATAACAAAACGCCGTGAGATAAAACAGATATGCTGTTCTACTAACATTCTTACATAGATGGTTGCCTTCAGCATATTACAGGGGCTGTAGTCGTAGTCATGCTTCTACTGTAAAAACGCCGTGAGATAAAACCGATATGCAGTTCTACTGACATTCTTACATAGATGGTTGCATTCAGAAATGTACAGGGGCTATAGGAGTAAACATGGGGAATAGTCATGTTTCTACTGTAAAAACGCCGTGAGATAAAACAATGGGAAGGTTTAATTAGAGGAAGTGAACCCGCATTTGAGTGGAGGGAGAGTGGAAAACCATTTAGGAAAAACCACCCCCAGTTAACCCGACCGAGATTCGAACCTTGATCTCCCCGTCCTCAGCAGAAGAGCTCAACACGACTAGTGCGTTAGCCAACTACGCCACCGAGGCGGGTAAAAGTATTTAAAGTCGTATAAAAAAGTTAAAGTAATTAATACCGCTTACTTGTTCGGTTAAAAGACCATTTGGGCAGTCTTTCAAGAATCCTTTGTGCCTGAAAATAAAATAAAACATGATTACATATTATTCAATTAATCAATGAAATATTGATGGTAGAAATTTACATCCAAAACTGAAATAATGCAAATTTGACAATTCCTTTAGTATAACTCCATGAAACATTAGATTTATAATCATTCAGATGGCTTAAAAATAATAATTTGTTTTCTCGAATCACTCACTGCCTTTCGAGAAAATATAATTTCTAGTTAAAACGCCGTGTGATAAAACACAAACGCTGTTCTACTAGCATTCTTACATGGCTGGTTGCTTTCAGCAATATTCAGTGGCTATGAACGAATCAGTTTCCTATAACAAAACGCCGTGAGATAAAACAGATATGCTGTTCTACTAACATTCTTACATAGATGGTTGCCTTCAGCATATTACAGGGGCTGTAGTCGTAGTCATGCTTCTACTGTAAAAACGCCGTGAGATAAAACCGATATGCAGTTCTACTGACATTCTTACATAGATGGTTGCATTCAGAAATGTACAGGGGCTATAGGAGTAAACATGGGGAATAGTCATGTTTCTACTGTAAAAACGCCGTGAGATAAAACAGATATGCAGTTCTACTGACATTCTTACATAGATGGTTGCGTTCAGAAATGTACAGGGGCTATAGGAGTAAACATGGGGAATAGTCATGTTTCTACTGTAAAAACGCCGTGAGATAAAACAGAGATGCAGTTCTACTAGCATTCTTACATAGATGTTTGCGTTCAGAAATCTACAGGGGTTAAAAGAGTAAACATGGGGAATAGTCATGCTTCTACTGTTAAAACGCCGTGAGATAAAACAGATATGCAGTTCTACTGACATTTTTACATGGATGTTTGCTTTCAGAAATGTACAGGGGCTACATGGAGAATAGTCATGTTTCTTCTGTTAAGGCACAGTGAGATAAAACAAATATGCAGCTCTACTAACATTTATACGTGCCACTTATAACCAGCTGTCAAAATCGTGACCTTAATTAAGCGTGCCAATAATATATCCTGGATCGTCCTTTGGGCAGGACCATTACTCAATATTTAATTTAAAGCAGAGTATATGACGAACGTGAGGTCATAAGCTAATTTATAACTATTACAGTTTAAGTTTATAATATTTTGCAATTTAACATTTTAATATTATTTTTATAATGCAACTTATAGGTTAAAAATCAAAATATCTTATCTCCTTGAGCAGATCGCAATTTTAAAGAGAAGCAGTGAATTGTGGTCGGTTTTTTGTGTCACTGAGCTATACAAGTTTAATTATACATATGCAGCATGTGTTATGAAATATGTACCCTTAACACACATTTTTCAATAAATAATTGAAACCTAATGGTCTACTGCTCATGATATGTACAAAATGTTATGTTTATACTTTTTCTTAGCACAATGTCTTAATGCACATTCGGGTTATTCTATTATGTACTAATTTCATTAATGGTTTTAGGGGTAGGATAGGTTATATTTATAGAAAGTGTACTTGCATTTGCGTAGAGGGAAAATGGAATACCCTTTTGTTAAAACCATCCTTGATACACCCTACCATGTTTCGAACCTTGATCTCCCGTAATCGGCAGTATACTCTAATGCTAGAGTAGTGCGTTAGACCTTGAGGACACCGAAGCGGGCTGGTGGTGCACTGTTTAAGCGACTTGTTATATAATGTATTCAATTTGATTAACATTGTTGCATAAATCATAGTATTAATTATAAAATAACAAACCAGCGCGTAAATTACGCTATTAGCCTTAATGCCCCAGTGGTTACAGATACAAATCTGGGGCGGGAGGAGTCAATGTGGATTGGAGGGAGGATTTTTTTCGGGTAAGATTTTAAGGGTATGACCCCCTACTCTAGATGGGCTCCATAACCTTGGATTTTCCCAAGATGCGTCAGGGGGAGGACAAGTGTTGACTTTTACCGACTGCTGGTACAAATTGTTGTAGTTTTAATAGCGGTTGCACATATTCAAATTAATTCCATTTCTTTTTTTAATTCCTCATTTTACAATTTAGACCCATAAAATGTGTCGATATTGGGTCTTAGAAAATATAAACTTTTGTATTAAAGATATAAATTGGTGCTATGGAAGCATTCAAATCCTTAGTCTTTAAAGTGTGAAAAAACCTGTTATATAGATAGTGTGGTAAATCATATGAAAAGGCAGATATCCTGATTACATGGTAATTTACATTCATTAAATATAAACTTAAACTTTTCACTAAAGAATTGATCTATTCAAACTAAAAATTCATAAAAATTTCCATTTTTAATGTACTACAGTGTTACTGTAACTTTTTTTTAAAGGCATCACCTTGTTAAAATGTTGATTCATGTATCTAAAGGATCTAATACAGTCGTGTATTTGTCTGAAACAAGTTCGTTCACACTCATGTACGAGTATGTTATAATGTGTATATCTCCCCCAACTTTATGGCGTGTTTTTCACCACAGTAGGTTTAACTATTTCTAGGTTTTTAATTTTGAAGAAAAATCAAATAAGTAATAATGTAAAACATAAAATTATGTAAATAGATTCAATTTCCCCTCCCCCTAGCTATCAGAACCAAATATCTTTTAAAAATTTTAATTTTTTAAATAGTTTTGTATGCATTTTAGTAAATCAAAAAAATGTTAATTTCGAAGAAAAAAAGTACAGCTAACGTTTGGCATACTTATTTAATTCAATTGTACAGTGGCATACATACTTATTGAGACAAAACAATGACTAATCTAACTAAAAGGCATCTTGAAAATGAAAAAGCGAGGGAGGTCAAATTGAGAGGAAGAAGCTGCTTCAGTGAAAATACCATGTTATATCAGGCAGATCCTTTCCTCCATTTGTGTAATTGGTTCATCGCACGAGCCCATGAATATGTGATAAACTTTCTTTGACATCTTCACAAAGTAATTTTCCAGTAGTAGTGAAAATAATACTCATGATTTGATTGTGAGAATTTGGCTCTCTTAAGATGTTCCGAGAAAAATATACTGATCCTACACTGTAGAAATTAGGAACATCTTAACTAGGGAAAACCTACACATCCCTTACCGTAAATAATTCATGATAAATCAGACACGACTAAGGAAGAAGAGAAGTTTGCAGGAGTATGAATTTGACGTTGAACGCAGAACAAATTGGTTCATGAGCTTAATATTTAATAAAGCAACAGTCATAATGGGCCAAACTGCTACTATGGGATGACTCAAACATGGACTTGAGCCATATAATAGAAGCAGTCAATCATTTTTTTCAGAATAAATTATAAATAATCATTTTTATTTAGGATTTATTTTTTACTGTTGGAGAATTACTTCAGGTAGTGTTTACCAATTATTCTGCTTACACCTAAGTCAGAAATTGCCAAGATAGGCATTAAATACTCTCAGCTGGGGAAGGGGATTAAAGAATCTCAATCTTAAATATTATGTCGGGAAAATCAAGTCACCGTTATTGAATAATACAAGTGACTGATGGGAAACTTATAAATTGCAGCGTTAAAGATATAATAGAAGGACCAAATGAATTAGTGACACATGAGTCGACAGTTCACGAAGCATTTGGAAATAGGCTGAGCCCAATTGATATTTAGATTGGCCATTTTGTGTCCCCGAAATGACAAAAGTTGCACAAATAGATGAGGTATTCAGTATTTTAAGAGCATAGGAGCATTAGTTTGAACTCAGTCGTCTGTGATAATGAACGGGACAAAGGTAACTAGCCTGTAGTTTTTAAACAGTTTGACGCCTTAAGAAATACCGCTACACAAGTTAAACTTAAAAAATAGGCAGTATTATAACTCTCTTCGAGTACTTGAACACTAAACAGGTCTTATGTATAGTAACCTGCCTAACAATGACACAATTAGATAAAACAATCTTAGCCACGCAACACATTATTTTAACAGGTTTATCTAAAGTAATGGGTGTTTCTTATCGTCAGTCAATTTGGCACTTGCATACCCTGGCATCACCTTTATTTTGAGATGTGGCCGATTCCCAGTAAAACTGCTGAAACCTTGGACACATTTGGTATCTATCTTCCCAACCCCTTTTCAAACCATAATCAATTATTCTACGTGGTTTTTACGTATACAATTTTATAATTTATTTAGTAAAAATAAAAATGATATTAGTTCATTCTCACTTTATCCACTCTTAAGACAGAAATATACTTTTTTAAACAAAGACTAACACACAAACTATCTTATCAATAATTGAAGGGTAGGTTTGTGTTATAATCAACCTGTCATAACGGACTAAAGCTCGTTTACTATTAAAAGTTATAATAAAACACATAAAGCTACTTACGGTCTTCTCATCTAAAACCCACACTGGGTAACAAGCAATGTATGGTACAGATTTATATTTTCCAGAATAAATATTTAATGGGTTGGCGATAAATCAGTGTCAAGCCCCTACATTTGCGTAACTGTGTACTTAGTCGAGGAGTGTCCCCAAACAATGCCCTTGTGGTGAGTGTTTAATGGGGTACACCTAGAACAAAGTTGATAAGTATACTCAGGAAAGAATTACCATAAACTTTAAAGGAGGAGAGATAGAGGCTGGTTAGAGGAAGAAGCGTGGATGTGCAAAACGCTGATTACGTAACTTGCACCGGTGCATGGCGGGAAAAAAAAATCGGGGAAGGTAGAAGGGATGGGCATTAAGGGATGATAAGCGACAAGGTAAGGGGTGTCTGGTTTACACGGGTATCGCTTCCTTCTAGAGCGAAACTCTTTTGAGCTTCATTAATTACTTTGAGGGAAAGAGGGTGAAACGGGAGAGGTTGTCATTTCATATTTGATCTCATTATTTCCTTTCATCCTTGAGTCATTATAATTGTCATTGTTACAATCATCAAAGTCATGCTTGTTATTAATCATGATTTGTTATCTACCACACTAATAATGTGGTAACATAGATAAAGGTGTTGATATATCATCTTGTCTGGTTTTACGGCTACAGGAAAGTTGGAGGTTCGTATCCCTACAGGCTATACTCACGAGTAATTTTTTATATAGCTTGCCACTCCCTCCATGAAAATTTGATTAAATTTAATATAATTTCTATCTTACACATGTGTGCTAAATAATTAGTGTAATTATACATATAGGCAGGACTAGTTTAAATAAATGGGGTACAGAATACTCTTTATTGATATCATCATGAAAATATCAATGATATAATATTAAAATATATGATTCATTTGTTGTTTTAATCTCTCTCAACATAATATATGTGTGTGTGTATTTTATAAACTAGATTCCTAGTGATTTTTTGTTTAATAGTCTGTTAGAAAAAATATGTGAATATATAATTTTTAAATTTATTAGGTATGGATAAATTAATTTTATTTAATTAATGTAGGATTAGTCGCCAACTACCAACCCATTTTTTCCTTTAGGTAGGTAGATTTTTTCATTAAACAAATTTATCCCCAGAAACTGATCGGGGGCAAGAAGAAAAACTCCTTCTTTCAAAACCCCTGGACTTAATCTAAAGTCTTAACTTAAGTTGGACACTTAAAACTAAGGACTTACCAGGAGCAAATTATTATTCTTGACTATCTAAAAATGGAATGGAATGTTCGAAATACAATGTAAATTAATATTATAGATAAATTATACAATGAAATTTATAGTGTTTGTAATTATTATCAAAGAGAAAAAAACCTTTAAATTAACTTTACCTGAGAGGGTATGCCAGGTTTGAAATATTTGTATAGCATGTTAAAATAATTATTTCTTCAAAAAGGTAATTTATACTCCTAGTAACCGGATGATGCTAGATGATAACTTCCGTCTCACCCAATGTAATGTAGACTGATGATCTCTGGTAGCAATTCTATTTTTTATTTTTTATTTTTAGTGGCTTATATTTTATTACATATCCATGAGAATATACGTTTATCCTTCTTTGAAGGTCAGCCCTAACTTTTGACACAGTTTTTATTGCCGAAAGTGATAATTCACTGTATAAAATTTAATATTAAAGGGTGGCCCAAATTGGGTCCTTTGTCATTTTTTGAAATTTTTTTCAGTCAAAAAAACCTAGTAACAGTCCACAAACATGCTCTTTCTTTTTTTTAAATAGTTTCCGGCCTAAAAGAAAAATAGTTGCCGGGATTTATAACAAAAAAAAAATCTTAACTCTCAACTCTTTAGCCAGTGAAAATATTATTATAAAGGTAACTTAATATTATAATTTGACAAATAAACATAAGCCATCTTTAAAATTAATTTAAAATTTCGCACCAAAATCCTAACTAGAATAATAATCTCTTCCACTAGGGGCAGTTAGTTCTTCAGATGACAACCGGATGTTACAAGCGTCAAAGAACATAAAATAAATTAAGATCCTAACAGCTCTGAATTAAACAACTCTCTAAAGCAGGTAGCGTTAAAATCACCCACCAAAAATATAAGCATGGCGGGTTGGCAGTTTATGATTCAAAATAAAGAAAGAAAAATTTAATATAATGAAATAAAGTTAAGTCAATTATATATATATATATTTATATATATATACATTGTAGATAAATAATATTCTAAACGTTAGGAGTTATGATTGAAATTTAAAACAAATAAACAGTAAAGTCGTCAACGTTATTACATATTTGAAAGACTGAGTCAACCGATTATTAAATTTATGTACTCTAAAGCAGGTAGCGTTAAAATCACCCACCAAAAAATATAAGCATGGCGGGTTGGCAGTTTATGATTCAAAATAAAGAAAGAAAAATTTAATATAATGAAATAAAGGTAAGTCGATTATATATATATATATATACATTGTAAATAAATAATAATCTAAACGTTAGGAGTTGTGATTGAAATTTAAAACAAATAAACAGGAAAGTCGTCAACGTTATTACATATTTGAAAGACTGAGTCAACCGACTATTAAATTTATGTTTTAAGCAATTCTTTTAGCTATAATATCACAAAAGTTAAACTCATTAAAAAACAATTAACTGTTGACGATAGCTAAGTTGAAAATTAAATTAACAAAAGGCGTAGTAAATAAGCTCTCCACAAGAGAAAAGAAACGCAAATTACGTTTAAAGCGGGATTTATTTAATTAAAATTTAAGTTTTTTTTGTCATTTTTAGTGAATTTGATCTACATGATAGAATTACAAAACTTAAAGATCTACGGACCTAAAAAAAGNTTTTTTTGTCATTTTTAGTGAATTTGATCTACATGATAGAATTACAAAACTTAAAGATCTACGGACCTAAAAAAAGTTTTTGAAATCATTAACTAAACTTTTCATCCAACGTAAATATCAAAATAGTTTTATTCGTCCTGATGTCGATCATATTTTTACTTTTATAACATTATATTGAAACAAATTTCAAGGTATGAATATAAAAAGACGCAACTATCATTTCATTTGTCAGATGCTGACTATTTCCCAATTTTAAATTACATTTTGATATTCTGATTCTTTTATCTTTTTCACCCAATTAAATTCAAAGCTAAATTGATCAATTGGAGACAGTTTGTAACAAATTTATTGATACACGAATACTAATAGCTTCATTAGTTAAGTCCGATTTTCATTTTTGATTTATAATTTGGAGCCATTATGTCAGGGACGAATGTAAGTAAAGCCCAGTGTTTTGGCACATTTTATAGCAAAACTTATTTTTCTGATATAAATATATTGCTTAAGTAGAAACATAGTGTAATTTTCTTCACATGGTGAAATAACAGTTGTTGAATATCTGTTATGAGCATAACTGCATTAGATGATAAACTCTCTAAACGAAGATAAAAGCTGTCATTAAACTCCAGGATACCCTTGACAGATGTTAAAGAACTAATAAGGTCACCATGGGAAGAAAATTAAACTATACGTTTCTATCATACTGAAGAAATGCTTGATTTCTTTTGACCCTAAAAAGGCTTTTATATAAACACAATACAAAAACACTAACCTTTGCTCACTTATCCGCCATTCCCACCTTAAAGGGTTACACTCTAAATACATAGTTTGTCATTACAACGAGCAATAAAGCTACATAATACGTTTTGGCAAGCAAGCTAGTGAAGAGTAGCATAGTTATTCCTTGATATTATGCTTTTGTGCATCATGTCTTAGTAACTGAGCTAAATATATACGTATTTTAAACTATGAGGTAAGAATGAGGAAGGTAGATTTTAGCGTAAATATATCTTAATTTACTAAGAGGGAGGCCAAACAATTAATAATTTTAAAAGACTCTAAATACATCTTAAACTACCTGTCACTAACACACTATACCAAATAAAGTTGATGCCTTGCTTGATTCACACGTCAGTCTAAAAATAAGAACAGAACTAAAGGGGTTAGCTCTAACTAAGACAATTAATATAAGTATCTTCATAAGTTCCTTTTCAATAGCAGCTTCCACATAGAACTTCTTAGGATAACCAATTCAACTTAAAAAATAACCATACCCAATATGTACGCAAGCGCATGAATCAGACAGTTCAACACGCTCATGACCCTACTAAGTGAGATACAAACATACAGCTGAATCTATTGTTGTGAAATGATTTGAAATAACTCGTTAAACTAAAAGCATGCGTGTATCGTTTTTGTTCTTTATTGATTTGTTTCACTATTTGTAACTGTTCGTTACAAAGCACTAAGGGTCAATAAAAATATTTGCTGGCATGTAAATTGCTTCAACTATGAAGCGAATTCTGCTCTAAGTTTTCAGTTAATGTGCGATTAAAGCTTTATACAAATAGCCCTCCGAAGTGAAAGGGTCTATTTAATATGCTTTAGTCTTAATATAAAAGTTTGAATGATTTATATTTTTAAATAGATAAATTATAATTAGTCTTAAGCAAACCAGTTCAAAAATGCCATTATTGTATACTTTTGTTGATTTAAAAAAATAATTTTAACCATTAGCGTAGTTTTTCTTCTTTCAAAATAATTCTTTGCCCATATAATATTAAGTTTAGAAAGTAAAAGGAAAACATTATTATTAGCACCACCGAACAAATCAAAGCAGAACCATATAAAAAGGCAAAAGGGTCGCAGCAAAAACAAAGAGTCCTAATCATACCACGTTAGTGCATTTCCGTTTCTCACCTCCCCGTCTCTACCAATTCCTCAAGTCTTCACAATGTTAGTTAGGTAACGTCACAGTGACGCTAATGAGGAAGGGAAGTCCACCTCCCTTCCCCCCTTGCACTCCAAACAGAACAAAGCACTGAAGAGGAGTCTTGTTAGCCTTCTCTTTCCTCTATTTCCAGTGGTCCTACACTTCAACGAGATGACTCTTTTTTGCCATAACATTTCCCCCTATGAAGTCAAAAGAGAAGGGGAGATGGATATATGTTGTCTTTATTTGGTGTACGCCCCTCCCTATTTATGTTCATTGCAAAGTTTAACTTTTGTCTTTCTTTGGGACATTTGATTCACTAGGATATTGTTTATATTAGACGTTGCTTGGCAATTCGATTTGTAATTGTGATTAGCGAAATGTTTTAATCAATAAGCTGTTTTAATCAATAAAAATATCTGTTTGGCAACTATAATCTTATTACAGAGTTCTATGGATAAAAATATATACAGTTGTGTTGTTCATTTAGGAATATTTTGGCGAGGTTGAATGAAGGCACTCTCTTCCTAAAATTATCGTGACAACAATAAATACAAGCCACAAAAGGTGGCTGCATTTTGTAAACTAATATTCCAAAAGATCGAATTTCTTTCCTAGTGATTTGTTTTATTAAAATAACTTCTTTCATCACCACCTTTGTCTTTAAGAAACGCGTCTTTCTTGATATAATTTTATTTAAAATAACCCTGTCAGTCATAATGCTATTAAATTTAAAGCATTGATAATATGTATCGCCGATAAATAATGTTATACCTCTGGAATGTAGGATATTTTCATGATAAGTATTATATATATTACAGAGAAAACCAGTTTTAGTTGGAATGCGTTCTTACTAGTTAAATCTAAATTAGCTGAATACCTTTGTTAGAACTAGAATTTACTCCTGGTCAAAAATTAATGTTATTTAGAATTGATTCTAACTAGATAGAACGTGTTTTGACAAAATGACTCAGTTAAAACTGTTTCGACCCAGGTAAAGGTGGTTCTTCAAACGGATGAACAGGGTTTGCAGAAGTTTGGAACGAAATATGGAATACTCGATAAATTGTATTGGAGGTATGTATTATTGAATTTATTTCAATAATTAGGGACAAACGTCGTCGCAGACTCTTTCACTGGCTGCTTGGTTCAAAGCACTGAAAATGTGCCACTGTTAAATGTTGCTAACTATGCAAGTAATTCATTACTCTTTTAAGGTTTAATAGTTTTATTGTAATAAGCATAGAGAGTAGAAGCTCCTATTAAATACCTAATCACTTTATAAGTAAGCTAACTAAATGTGCCTTTTCAGGTTCGGATTAGATGTGTCCAAATAAAAGTTCTTGCTATTAGAAAAAGGGCGAGAGACAAATTTATCTTTAAGACTGCTGCCATGACAGCAATCTTAGGAACAGGCCAAGGATATATTCGCTGTGTGTGTAAGAAGGCGTGTATGTCAAAAAGGTGCTTTTGTAAGAAAAAAGGCAACCCGTGTAACTCGAAATGCCACGATAGTTTGCCTTGCAATAACAAGTAATGTAAACTTACTTTTCCCTTTTTTTATTTTATGTTTAGTCTTTTATTAAGAATCAAGCTACTTTTGTTAAACGTATCAAACTAATTAATATATTTTTAATGTATGATTATTTTCATTTAACATTAATTTAATATCGTATATATGGCTCTGTGATATTCCTTAAAAATGTTCCTTTAATGTATGATTATATTTGTATTACTTTAATTAAAATTAATTACATAGATGTGTGACCAATATTATCAATGTTTTTAATCCCAATCAACACTTAATTGCTTTTGATTGAATTATTTACCCCAAACAAATTTCTCTAGTCAAAACTAGTTTTATCTAAAATTCAAACATGTATAGGAGTAAATTCTAGTTATAGCAAGGAAATTCTAACTGTAACAAAGGCATTAGTATAAATTAGTTTTAACTAGGGAAAACGCTTTCTAACTAAAAACCGGTTTTGACTTAAACATATACAATGTATAAAGTGTTCATTAATCTATATTTTTGGAAGACTATTTTTTAATTTTTTTCAACACCTCGGAGACAGAATGGTGTAATCGTCAAAAAAATCAAACTAGAAATTTTGATAATGTTGACGTTTAATGACCTCCTGAAACAATAAAAGTGGTTTTCGCAATTCCACCTGTCTGCTTGTCTGTACCTCAGGCTAAAGCTGAAATTATTTTAACGATAGGCTAACACTTAGTATCTGGGGTTTTCATAAGGAACCCCGGAGAGGTTTTTGGAATTAGATTTCTATCCCTATATTTAAAGATAGTTTACTGAAGGGAAATAGAGAAAAAAAGAATGGTAAAGTTGTCATACTATTAAATATGACAATCTTTTAATTTGAAATATAAAACCAATAGTTTGTTGAGCTATATTCAAAATAAATATAACTTTTAATTCACAACTTTTAAAATAATTTGATTCATATACTCTTTGGTGGACAAAATGTTTCTCTTTTCTCAATTGTACTGAAACAGTATTCCTACAGTAGCCCCATGGCTTCTTTGGTGCTGACCGACAGCTTTTAAAAGCTACCAGACCAGATTATGTATCCCTACGCCGAACCATATGATCTTCAAAAACGTGTGTTTAGAAGCTGTCACTTCTG
>CABFOW010001431.1:0-33218 GCA_902141385.1 Timema californicum
ATTGTGAGATGAAATGGAGGACCTACAGTTTAACGTGGGATCCGAACCACGGTGGAGGCCTGGAATTCCCCACATTCCCAAGATGTCTTGTCAGAAGTGAAGGAAAGGGTTATAAGGGTTACACTAATGAATTTAGGGATTAGGAAAGGAATATTTAGAGGAAGTGTATCCACATTTGAGTGGAAGGAGAGTGGAAAACTATTTTAGAAAAAAACCTCAGTACACCCGACCGAGATTCGAACCTCAATCTCCCCGTCATCTGCAATCTAGTCTAACAGAAGAGTAGCGCGTTAGACCCCACAGCCGCCACTGAAGCAGGTGATTTAGAATTGTTTCACATTTTTTGTTACAAATTGTTGTGTGTATAAGTGCTAGAAAACATTAAATTTATCATAATTTGACAAAGAAAGAGTAGAATCCTGCCTTCGGCTCACACTATAGCCTAATAATTAACTATCGGTATATCAAATCTGTAATAAAATACAAACCATAATTAATAAGTTCAGAGCTACAAGCTTAATAATTCTAAACTCACTCCTTTGAACAAGTCTTACTAATACTAGTAGTGCTAACTCTATCGTTAACAGTGCAATCATCTTAACAATTATATATTATATACTTACGCTTTGGAATAAAATATCTAAATCAATTATTATTATTATCTATGCATGTCTGCAGGTAGGTGTGGTCATCGAGTGATTGTGACATTTATTTAAATGTCAAAATCAATTTATTTTTACGCTGTTATTTTTAGAGAACTAATACCACAACACATCAGTTATAGGCACCTAGAAAACTAGGGCCCTTACATAATTATAAATAATAAGATTTAAAATGTAATACGTAATAATTCTTACCCAATTTAAGGTAGTACAGACTACAGCCTCAGTTTGGAGATACAAATAACACCGCCTTTTTATTATTTTCATCAGTGAGTCATGCCCAAAATATTTGCCTACAGTGACACCACACTAACAATAATTACATATTATGCTATTTTAAAGATTCGAACTAGATTTGCAAATTGATTAAAACAGCCCAATTATTAACCGATGAAATGTTTAAACAACAGACGTTAACTTCCAGATTAATAGTTTTAAAAAAATATTTGATTGGTTAGAAGACGTTTAAATAATACGTTCATATTATAAAAGTATCGATTAAAATGTTTTTCGTAGATATTATTTCTTCTGGCTAGCTTAAGTCGACAAGTCGATTAATAAGTCGATCGAGTTATCTATTTCGTCAACGAAGTGGGAAGATAAGAACAAGATTGTCAAGTAAAAATTACAGTGTAAGTTGACGTCATATAATTACTTTTTTTAAACTTATTGTGATACGATAAACAATGTAGAAGTATACACTACATGTAAAGCTTGAATTGACGTCAACATTATCTTTCTTGCGTCGATTTTGGTCTTTTTATAAAGCCCCGGCGCAACACTTCTGTATTCAAGGACGTACTAAAATCTGAATTTGCTACCAGTTCCGATTCTAACGTGGAATTTCAAGGATGCTTTGACACAGATATTCAAATTTAGTTTATTTTGTGCATTTGTTATGCTGTAGGATCATTTGTTTTAATGTTACGAATGTAACTGCAAGAGGTGACGATATTTGTTACATTTATGCTTCAGAAGCAGTATTTATATTGAGAAGTTATTTTAAAGCACAGTTTGTTGTAACTGTTACAGGGCTACTGAAGTGTTTGAACCAAAGCAAGGGGCGCCTCCCAAAACAGGCTCCTTACAAGCAGCAGCTAAAAGTGGAATGGGAGAAGGGGGCTGGAAGCCTTTTGTTTATGGAGGATTGGCTTCTTGTACAGCTGAGTTTGGTAAGTCTTGGTTTGATTTGTTTTTAAAATAAGCGAATAGCTTGCTACATTAAAGTTATAAAACAAGTTCATTAGCCAAAAACACAAGCCATGTCTGAATAGTACGGCCAAGAACCCTTGGAAGCCAAGTGCACTTAAAAGCTGCGGTGGTGTCAGCTTAAAGGGTGGAAGTCATGCTTCATGGTGTCTGAATTATCTTTAAAGTAAACAATTGCACCCCTTATAGTGCACTTTAATACTAAGGGCTATACACGACAAGTGCTTAGTTCCTGATGGAACATGGCGGAACGGTGTTCCAGTACCTTTATTAAAGCAAATACGAAATTTAGAAAAAAAATCTCTTTAGAAAGACCACATGTTTTGTGAAATATTGATCAACCCATTAATTAACTGTAAGTTACTTTATTAAGTGCAAACAATCAATCAATCCAATTAAGCAAACAAAAGAATTATTTAACCCTTTTAGTTGCAAAAGCGGCAAGTTCATTTAAACAAATGAATACAAAATAAATAAAATTGATTACAGACTACAGTTTACACAATATAAATAAAACAATATTAATCAACTCACTTTGAAATAAATTTCTTTCTCGTATTCTTAGCAGCAAAATTACTAATAAGTCCATCAAATGAAATGTTGTTCATAAGGTCATGTTCTGAAGAAATCACCGTCAACAAGTTCAAGCTTCCTTATGTCATGGTGGATCGAAATCGGTTATTTACAAAATACAGGTTTGAAAATGACCTTTGGCTATCACAGTTTTAAACTGGTAACGTCAAATGTCAAATACAAGTGCATAGCAATTGCAGCATTTGGGAAAACATCAATTAAATAACAATTATATAACTGTAGCAAAATTTACTGTGCTGTGAAAAAAGAAACAGCATCTTCAGTTTGAAGTTCTTTGAGAAAAGAAAAGCACTGTAGTACTTCACTCTTCATAACTGGCTGCAGATCCTTAATGTATCGTTTGACCAACTCATCAGCACTCGAGTTGAGCTCATCATTACTTATTGTAGTTAATCTACAAGGAAACACAAATGCTGTGGCAACTTCTTTGTAGAAAGCAGCTCTCTTCTCAAATTCCATGTTGAGCTTATCAATGATTAAATTCGGAAATTGTCACAGGATGTTACAATAAGGGAAAGTTTGTATTTGCCATCAGGATACTCTTTGGAACGTTGGCTATCTTTGTAAGTTGATAACACATGCTTGCTTAGTTATGTTGTTCTAACTTCAATTTTTTTTAAATCACTTCTCAAGTTGAAACCAAAAACTTTCAAGGAATTCAGCAATTGAAGACCACTTCCTACATTGAGTCCAGGTTTCTGTAGATACTTACCTACTCTGCCGAAATTTCCATAATGTCATTCCACAATACAGTAATAAACGCACATTCCAAGTATTTCGTTTTTTTCATCAGAGGTTGCTTCTGTCCTTGTGAACTGTGTTCGATTTGTATCATTTGAAATTTCACATAAACCACTATAAATTTCATGATGATGACTGCTCAAAGTTCTTAATGCATCTTCCCTGCATGACTGCCTGGTTTCAGATGAGCTCTTAACAGTGATTTTTGGCTTACAAGTGCCAACTTGAGAAATACAAGTTTGTTTATCATAGACTGCGCCACTATGTACTGGTTGCCAAATTTGAGCTATAAATGCAAAGATGTTACAGAATGTGCCACCATTGCATTGTTAGTTTTATGTAGACTGGATGCGATAGAACAATGGCGGCGTTTTTTTTACTGAACTACAACCCATTACTCAAATAACATAAATCATAAATTACATAAATATAAAGTTTTCCAGAATCTGAAATGGAATCTTACTCTAAGCGAAGACTTATTGCTTGTAAGTAGTGCTTGTATTATTTGTAAGTTATGCCATTATTTGATGTGAAATTTAGAATATTTTACTAATTGAGTTTAATAGTTTTTGGGGTAAATGTGTCCCCTTGGAATGTGAGGCCAGGGGCAATAGCCCCTGACCCAGGCACAGCCCTGCTTAAGTGCGGTGTTTTATTTTTATTTAAAAACTAGCTACTTATGTTTTATCTCATCACGAGGTGTATTACTGAATAAAACTACTTATGCAAACTTCATTTTAGATCTTAGCTTGATGTGCGATGCGTTACAGGAACTATCTAAGTTGAGCGAGACTTCGCAGCATCGAAATGTTGGCCTAGGCTTTGCAAACAAAAAATTGAAATTTAACAGTCTCTGTATTTGAAAGTAGAAAATCAGTACAGGTACTTATTATACCACGGCCTTAGAAGCCGTTAAAAATTTTAATTTTTTAGGAGTTCTTCATAAAAGGGAAGAATGCCAGAGTAATGATCCTTTAGATCCTGATAAGTTCTACGAAGCATTGAAACAATCAATTTAGAAGAGACTGAGTGATTAAGATTTGGAGATTCTTATGGGGAAAATGAAATGAAGTTCGCTGTCAAGTTCAAACACAATGAAATACAATTAATTAGGATTTTCTGGGAATATGTATATAGTAAGACATTTCCGGACAATCTTTTATTAAAGAATATAATCAAGTTAGTTGCTATATCTTCCAGTGAATGCGAGAGGGCTTTCTCCCAGATGAATTTGTCTATGACATCACTAAGAACATCTTTTAAGACAACAACCACTTCTGATCTTTTATTTATAAGAATAAATGGACCCCCTCTTCCTTTATTTAATCCCTCCAAGTACTCGTGGCTTGTTTCAGGACAGCATTCTGCCAAAGACACTCAGAGTAAGTAAAGGTCTAGAGGCATTGAATATGATTAAAACACGGAACGACTGTGGAGTTGCTTCTAAAATGGACGATCATTTTTTTCTAATTATGTATATAATAGCATATGTGTATTTTAATTCAAAATACATTTTAAAATGTAAAACCATTTGTTTTGTGTAATTCATGACTTTAAATTTCTAATTGCTCCTATCATTCCCGTTTGTGTAGTAAATCTAGTAGTAAAAAAAAATCAAAATGAATTAAACATCTGGTGAGAATTTGCATTAAATTTAATTGAAAAAAACCCGCCTCAGTGGTGTAGTTGACTAACACGCTAGTTGTGTTAAGCTCGACTGCTGAGGACGGGGAGATCGAGGTTCGAATCTTGGTCGGGTGAACTGGGGTGGTTTTTCCTAAATGGTAGTTCCACTCTCCCTCCACGCAAATGCGGGTTCACTTCCTCTAATTCAACCTTCCTAATCCATTAGCATAATTAGTACTTAAAGCATATAAACCGAACGGGTAGTAAGACGCGGTGCTAAATAATAATAATAATAATTTAATTGAAAAACATTAAAACACAATCACATTATGACAAATGTTAAAACATTTTCTTCTGTTATTAGAAAGAAAAGATTGGCTTAAAATGCGTCTTTTGAAGCTTAAATTTTAATCCTCGGTAGTGCGTTCTGGTACCTAAAATGTTAGAAATCAACCACTTTTACAGTTTTCTTTTTATCACGCACCTTGGCTAAAATAACGTTTTATTTTGATTGAAAGTACAATATATTGTGGAAATGAAATTTTTTTAAAAATCTTAAATATTACTTATTGTGTTGTGTTCTTTGTTCAAATGTATCTTTGTTAATTTCTCTTTCTGCCATGGAAGTCTGTTGAAAAGAAATGTATTTTCAGTTTATAGCTCTGCACTAAAAATTATTTAAGAATATCACTTTACTGATGTAAGTCTTAAAAGTAAATTAATTGGGAAAATAACAATGTATATAAACATATATATTTAATATTTAATTGTTTTAAATACGCAGAAATGTTTGACCAATTAATATGGTGATCATTGTGAAGCTGTGGAAAATAGTGGAAATGAACTTTTTTCTTTTTTTAACACGATGTTTGCCCTGAAAGTTAGCAATCTTAGCTTGAAGGGTTTCTCTAACAAGATGCACAATTGTGCAATCTGTTAAAGTAAGATGTCTACTTTCCACCTTAACGTACAAAATATGTCGCAAAATCGGTTAAAATATGTAATAGTGAATAAACCGTTTATCCCCACGTACATATATTATTTAAACAAAATTTAATTTTATGGTTGCAAATTTCTGAAGGCAGTAATATAAGAACACTTTTAAATATACACAAACATGGACACTTACTTTTCTAACTATTGCACTTAGACCGGTGTTACACTAGTCCTAGACTCTTTTATCGATCTGGTTTGACGGGATGGCCTCAACTAATCACATTTGTTCGGTAAAGAGTGAGTGATAAATAATTTTTTCCAAATTGAAAACTATTTGTGATCTTGAAGTTGAAGGATTTTTGAAAGACTCTTTAGTAGTAGTGGTACGTAAATATTGGGTTCAGCCTTTCCACACCAAACAGGAGTCACATGAAAGATTTAGTACATTTTACGGTAATTTTCAAAAGCATGAATTAAAGTTTTTTGAGTACTTTTTCATGTCTACAAGTTCATTTGATGAATTTCTAAACATACTGTGCCTGCACATAACCAAGCAGAACACAATAAGTTCAGAGGAAAGCTTGACTATTACATTAAGGTAAGTAATTAGGAAATATTATTTTATTTGTAATAAGTAGGAACAAAATATTTTTCTTTGTTAAAGAAAAAAAAAGAAAACCAAAGCAAAATGGCTTACTCAAACCCATATAAAACCGACGATTAAGCAAAGCTGCTGGTTTAAACAGGATTTGTAGAGTTTTGTAGAGACATAAGGAAGGGAATGACGTTCCTTAACATATGATGCTGGTGGTAGATTATATCCTGGGTAGAACTGTGAGTATATAAACTGCTGGTTCTGGATTGGTGGATATGAGTGGTTATCCAGAGTACACTGTTGTATTTCAGTGCTAGTTTTGTGACATACATCTCTAGAAAATGGTAGATTATAAATTCAAAACTCAACCTTATCTTTACAACTCAGTTTCTTAGAGTCGGGAAGAAATGAAAGAAAAAAAGAAATTTGTTTGGCTCATCATCTTCATTTGTCAAAAAGTCAAGTCTCTCCAGAAGTTTAATTTGAATTTCTTTACGAAAGCTACAGTAGAATATTTGTTTAGACATTCAATTGCTCACGGACCACTTGTTTCTGCTTCCTGGATACCAGAGGCGCCCACTTGAGGCTCAGTCTTGAGGGGAGAAATGTACTATTTCCTCTTCTTCGTCATTTGCTTGGTATGTTTCCTGACGTTTTTATCTTCTCTACGGGGGTAGGCATTAATGTTAGGGCATCTGCTTACACATAATTATTTATTCGTCTTACTGGCTACTGAATCTCCACTCTTTACTTGGTTAGTATATTTTATAAAATTATCTCTGATGTGTTGCCATTTATTCTTCATCTCTTTCATTGAAACTTAAACATTTACATTAATTTAACGAGTGGCTTATGCAACACACATAATAAAATATTATTAAATAATTGCCGATTCCCCCCCTCCACTCCGTCGCCCCTTAAAACTGGGGAAGTTGTAATGATATCCTTTTTCCACATACCCAATTATTTAATTCATATTATACCTAAAAAAATAGTTTTTACTAAACTATTATTTATTTTAAAGTTAATTAGGGTATATATTGTAGGTTTCTTTTTTCAGGTATTTGTCGACTGATAACACTTTTTATGATTTGCAGTTTAAATTCTATATAGCAAGACCTGCAATCGGAGTCATGGTGAAAGCAATGGCCAAGCAAGCTATCTGGTTGTACATGATGAAGGAGATGGAAAGGCGAGAACCAACTGAGGAAATGTCTTGGAGATTGCCCAAACATTTTACTTGAAAACAAACTTTCCAAACTGGGTTGGTTCCCTAAATGGAAAACACATTATGTGTATAGACTCACACAAGTCAGGGTCGAACTTTTTAAATACACGACTTGTTTTCTTTAGTACTTATAACAATTGTAGGCACATCTGCTATTTATTGCCATTGACATTGGAGTTTTTATAAAAGAAGGAAACTCTACTGTGTTTTGGGACAGTACCCCAGACAATCTAGAAGTCTACACTTGTCTCCTCTTCGTTGTTTAACAAACACAGCCATTTCCATTTCACCAACTCAATACAAACTACATACTTTCATGATGCAGGCGGACAGTGGAGTGTGCATTTGGGATACTGGCGGATAAACAGAGGACTTTCTATAAACCTGTTTTTGTGCAACCAGAGCTCATTGATGACATAGTGAGAGCATGTTGCATTTTGCGCAATTTTACTTTCAAAAGAAATGGCATTAAATATAAGATGCTGTAACTCATCCTTTTGTGGATGTGGATGGCTGCAGATCAAGCGTATGTGGACAAGAAAAAGAGATAAATTATTTAATGGGGACTGGAGCTGTGCCTTTCCAGAGAAACTATATTTATTAGACCTATAATTATTAATAAGAGTTTTGCAAACTAATGTAAGAAATATACAGTACTTGTATGTATGTTTGCTCCATTTCTATAAATTAGATTGTATTTATTCTTAGCTTTTTGTTCTCTCTTGGCAGCACCAGTTCTCTCCAATCACTATGGATGCTTTCTCTAACCTCGTGGCAGTGCTTTTCGTGTACATTTTGGTCTGAGTACTGCTTAGACCCTTTATTAAATAGCTCTGGCTTCTCTTAAACCATTTGAATAAATTTGTCAATATCAAACATTGTCAAAATAAGCAAGAAAACTAAACAGCACAACTGCACAAACCTTCATTGACTGAATCGCCTCTATCTGGTTGTCCTGCTATCTTGCCACGCTGCAGCACAATGCGGTAGCTTTCTGTGAGTGTGGCAGCATCGCTGTAGTTTTAACATCTTTCATTCAAAACAATGTATTGCTACATTGTGTTGAATCGGACCAGTAAAACTCATAGTGTAACACTAGCCTTAGGTCCGTGGCTCAAACGGGTAGTAAAACGTGATGCTAAAAAAAATTAATTTATAGACATGGTTAGTCGTGTTTACGTTTTAAAAGACTGTTCTACATGCTGTATTATTGTAACAAACATTGCACTACATTTCCTTTATTGTTTTCGGGCTCCGTTTTGTCATTTGTTCTTTGCGGTTTTATATCTGTTTCTTCCCCCAACTAGAAAATAACGGAAAATGAACCAATTTGCTAATTAGTTCCAAGAATTATGGTTTTACAACTTGTCGACATTCTTTTATGAAAGTACAAATTTACTAAAAATTAAGTGACATATCATTTAAATGTAATTTCTCTGAGAAATATACAATAATAATAATAATACCCAGATAAAAATCATGCAGAATATGTAAAATTAAAACTGAAAATATAGTTCCAAGCAACCTAATTCACTAATTTCACATTTCTGGCTGAAAGGGTGAAAATATATAATTATATAAAAAGATTTTTGAAAAAATTACACACTGCGCTATTTTTTTGAAGCCTAAGAAGCCCTGACTAAATACACCAATTCACACTGTGCACGGTACACACCTACACTGGTAGTCAATACTTTTAGTGATAGGAGGAGGCTTGTCATAATGTGGAAAAATGAAATTCTTCTAGCAGACAAAGTTCCATTGATGGGAATGAGATGTCTAGCAGTGTATGAGCATTTACAGCAAAACCAAAAGAGAAGTAGGGCTTACATTCAGTAGTTGGGACCATATCAGCTAGCAATACAGAATTTGTTGGGATAGTTTTATCTTTATGGTGATACATGAGAAGGCCTAGTATTTTCAATCTAAAATAAAGGTCACATTGTCTTTATTGTACACGGCCTGGATGTTGTGCACCTCATTGTATTTCACTTAAGATACCTACTATAATTATAATCAAAAAGAAATGCCAACATTAATTTTATAAAGTTTGATCATTTTGAATAGTTAAACAATTAAAACTAAACTAACAAAAAAAAATTAGAAACTGAAATATTGACGATCATGTGTGTTGACCCATAATCCTTTGCCACAAGGGGCTATCTAACACCAAGCATATGTCAAAGACTTTTCTTTACGACCCGCCCGAGAGCTGTTCGGAAGAACACCCGGTGACCATGATGTATTTAAAATAGGGCCTAATGGATCTTGTGCCTAACTATAATGGTTTGTCATTTGTGGCACTCAAGTCCCATCATGTGCACTTATAAAATATATTTTTATGTTTCAGGTACATTCCCTATAGACACTACAAAGACTCGTCTTCAAATCCAAGGTCAGAAGACAGACAGCAAGTATGCTGAGCTCAAGTACCGAGGCATGACCCACGCCTTGCTGCAGATTTCCAAGCAAGAAGGTGTTCGGGCATTGTATTCAGGGTAGGAAGCATGCAACTAATGTTATCACTGTTGTATTTACTAAAAACTTTACCCACCACAGTAAACATTTTTGAATTTGTTTGTCCCAGGATCGGCCCAGCTGTGTTACGTCAAGCGACTTACGGAACTATCAAGTTTGGGACTTACTACTCATTGAAACATCTCACAGTGAAGGCTAATGGTGAGGAAGATGTTGCACTCAATGTGTGTTGTGCGGTTGTGGCCGGCATGGTGTCCAGTGCCATCGCCAACCCCACAGATGTGCTCAAAGTGCGCATGCAAGTGCTGGGGACACAGAGCTCTAGGGGGATTGTTGGCTGCTTCCAGGAAGTTTACCACCACGAGGGAGTTGCAGGTCTGTGGAGGGTGAGTTAGGGGTTGTTCAAGAGGTGTACCACCACGAGGGAGTTGCAGGTCTGTGGAGGGTGAGTTAGGGTTGGTTCAGGAGGTGTACCACCACGAGGGAGTTGCAGGTCTGTGGAGGGTGAGTTAGGGTTGGTTCAGGAGGTGTACCACCACGAGGGAGCTGCAGGTCTGTGGAGGGTGAGTTAGGGTTGGTTCAGGAGGTGTACCCACGAGGGAGTTGCAGGTCTTTGGAGGGTGAGTTAGGGTTGGTTCACGAGGTGTCTTATCACAAGGGAATTGCAAGCCCGTGGAGGGTGAGCTAGGGTTGTTCAGGAGATGTATTATCACAAGGGAATTACAAGCCTGTGGAGGGTGAGCTAGGGTTGTTCAGGAGATGTATTATCACAGGGGAACTACAAGCCTGTGGAGGGTGAGCTAGGGTTGTTCAGGAGATGTATTATCACAGGGGAACTACAAGCCTGTGGAGGGTGAGCTAGGGTTGTTCAGGAGATGTATTATCACAGGGGAACTACAAGCCTGTGGAGGGTGAGCTAGGGTTGTTCAGGAGATGTATTATCACANTAAATTTTGACCGTCAGAAGTGACAGCTGCTAAACACATGTTTTTTGCAGATCATATGGTTCGGCGTAGGGATACATAATTTCGTCTGGTAACTTTTAAAAGCCGCCAACTGTCAGCTGTGAACTGTCACTCAGCACCAAAGAAGCCGTGGGGCTACTGTAGGGTTGTTCAGGAGATGTATTATCACAAGGGAACTACAAGCCTGTGGAGGGTGAGCTAGGGTTTGTTCAGAAGGTTTATTATCATGAGGGAATTACAGGCTTGTGGAGGGTGAGCTAGGGTTGTTCAGGAGATGTATTATCACAAGGGAATTACAAGCCTGTGGAGGGTGAGCTAGGGTTTGTTCAGAAGGTTTTTTTATCATGAGGGAATTACAGGCTTGTGGAGGGTGAGCTAGGGTTGTTCAGGAGATGTATTATCACAAGGGAATTACAAGCCCGTGGAGGGTGAGCTAGGGTTGTTCAGGAGATGTATTATCACAAGGGAATTACAGGCTTGTGAAGGGTGAGCTAGAAGTTGTTTCATAATCAAATGTGCTAATCTCCATAACTATATAGGACATTAGAACTGTGCCTTTAACATAGTTTCAACTGTTGTAATGAAGACTATGTTTAATATTACTGGTTGTTTCATTGCAGCATCAGCAAATCAAACATTTTCAACCAATTGCTTAATATTTAACTATACCCCTGTGTGTATTTTCAAAATTCTCTACATCTTATTATTTATAAATTTGACATGAATTGTAAATCGTTAACATATAACATTGCTTTGTGTATATTTTGACCTAAACATATACAAGGTTATATCTTGTATCTTAAATGAGAGCTAGGGTGAAAATGAAAAATGTTTTTAGTAAATTGGCTACTTAAGGGGCTGGATCACCATGGGCAACAAGCATGGTTTGTTTCGGAGGTGATTTCTATCCACTTAATTAACAAGAGCACTATTAGAACTCTTTCAATGAGATTTTCACATTTGTAAAAGATACTTTCATTTACTTTGCTAGTGGTTTCTTCATATCAACTCAATACAAATTTTAATGTATTATATAATATTCCATAAACAGGTTTTATTAAAGTATGACTCGTCTATTTCTCTATCAGTTTCGTTATCTTAATGTGAATGATAAGTTAAACATTTATAGTTAGAGAAAGAGTGGAAAAGATTGTGGATCTAATGGAGGAGAGGAAGCTGGAGGTGCTTGGATTGAGTGAGACAAAGTGGAGAGGAAATGGAGCGATAGAATTAGGATAAGGACACATGTTGCATTAGATGGGGAATACGAAGAGAGGAGAAATGACATTGGGGTTGTAGTGGAGATAGGCAGGGAAGTAAAGATGGAGCGAATAGATGACAGAATAATGAAAATGATAATTACAAAGAAAGGAAAGCATTTAGAACTACTGCATGTATGTGCCCTTCACGTTGGATGCAATTTGGAGGAGAGAGAAAAATTTGAAAAATAACTGGAAAGACACCTGGGTAAGGAAAGGCAAGGTGTGATGGGGGACTTAAATCCAAAAGTTGTGAAGTAAAGAAGAGGTTTAGAAGAGGTACCAGGAGCTGAGTGGGGAGGGGGGTAACGAAGAAGGAAGAAGAGTCCTAGAATTATACACAAGAAATGAACTGAATGTTGCTAACAGTTGGTTTAAGAAGAGCATGGTGCACATAAGATAACACACAATAGCTGGAATGGGGATCAAAAATCCCTAATTGACTATTTCCTGTTAGATGGAAGAAAAGGCGTGCACAATGAACATTAAGATCCTTCCTTTGGACGGGGACCATGGACTATAAGTTACCGACATGAAAGGCTGGAGAAGGGGTTGCCAGATAGTGAAGCAGGAACAGAGGATGAGGATATGGAAGCTCAGCCAAGTGGAGGAGAGAAAAAGAGGATCACTACCAAAGGATGACGAAAGAAAAACGGGAGTAGCGAAGGCTTATAAAGTGCAGGGTGTAAGCGGTAGAGGAGATATGCGGAAGAACGAGCAGAAAGAGAAGATGGAAAGAAACTTCTTGGTGAAACGTAAAGGTAAACATGTGTGAAAAAGTGGACCAAAGTGATACAGACTCATGTGAAAGGGAGCAAGAAAATATTCTACAGTCAAATGAGCTAAAAGAAAAGGGAAAATAGGAATGAGGTTTGAATGATGGGTGAAAAGGGAAGGATAATGGAGAGGGATGATGAGGTAAAGAAGCTGTGGAAATCATAATTTGAGAGATTGTTGAACCCAGAGGGGGGAGGAGTGGTACTGAAGGAAGAAGAATGGAATGAGGTGGCAAAGTGTGGAATGAAATTTAGTATGGTGAAAAGTGAAGTGGTGGTGATGACAAAGCAGAGAACAAGGCCAATAAAGGAAATAGAACTGGATGGCGTAGATTTGAAAGTAAGCAAAGAGTGTGAAGTATCTGGGTAGTCTGATTGAGGCAAAAGGAGGAAGCAGAGAAGATATTAGAGTGAGACGAGGGCATCAGAGAAGATGATATAGTGAGACGAGGGCAGCAGAGAAGATGATATATTGAGACAAGGGCAGCAGAGAAGATATTATAGTGAGACGAGGGCAGCAGAGAAGATATTATAGTGAGACGAGGGCAGCAGAGAAGATAATATAGTGAAACGAGGGCAGCAGAGAAGATGATATAGTGAGATGAAAGCAAGAGAGAAGATATTATAATGAGACGAGGGCAGCAGAGAAGATGATATAGGGAGATGAAAGCAAGAGAGAAGATATTATAGTGAGATGAAAGCAAGAGAGAAGATATTATAGTGAGACGAGGGCAGCAGAGAAGATATTATAGGGAGACGAGGGCAGCAGAGAAGATAATATAGTGAGACGAGGGCAGCAGAGAAGATAATATAGTGAGACGAGGGCAGCAGAGAAGATATTATAGTGAGACGAGGGCATCAGAGAAGATGATATAGTGAGATGAAAGCAAGAGAGAAGATATTATAATGAGATGAGGGCAGCAGAAAAGATGATATAGTGAGACGAGGGCAGCAGAGAAGATATTATAGTGAGACGAGGGCAGCAGAGAAGATGATATAGTGAGACGAGGGCAGCAGAGAAGATGATATAGTGAGACGAGGGCAGCAGAGAAGATGATATAAGGTTTTCTACAGGTGTGTAAGAAGGGACCTACTATGGAAAAGAGAAGTGCTGTATATACTTCACACCCATAGTAACATACGCAGGGGAAACTTAGACTTTGGCTAAAAGAGAAACAAGGAAAGCGAAGGCCATGTGAATTAAGTTTTTGGGGAGCATGCTAACTGTCGCCAGAAGAGAGAATTAGGAATGAAGATGCAAGGTCAAGAGTTGGGGTATATGAGATAGTAGAGGAAGCAAGTATGAGATGGTTTGGACACGTAATGAGAATTGAAGGGGAGACGATGCCAAGAAGATTACTGGATATGAAGTATGTAGGAAAGAGACTGCAAGGGAGACGAAGGAAGAGATAGCAGCAAGTGTGCAAGTGAGAGGAGGAGAGTGGAAGAGATTGTAAGAGGAAGAATGGTGGAAGGACAGAGGGAGATGGAGGCATTTTATTAAACAGGCTGGAAACAGTTTTTGATGATGAGGAGGTAATATAGGAGAAGTCTAACTTGTGATAAAATTGGGATTGTTACACTTGAATTGGTTTTTAATAATCACTTATGTAAATATTATATTACCTTATTTAAGATAATTTTGAATTATGTTTTCCAGTTGCATCTTACTACCCATAAGGCTATCCAAATTTGCACCAATGAGGCAGGAATGAGGAAGTATAAATTAAGAGAAGTGTACCTACATTTACTCAAAGTGATGTTGAGAAATGATTTAGCCAGGATTTGAGTCTCGACCTCCCCGTCACTTGCAAACCAGACTAGTCACACTTGATGTGTAGTTGATGTTCCTATCGAGTAATATTTTTTATAACTGCATACAACTTAGAAATCTCAAGAATTCTTTACAACCACTTTTTTGCCAACAGATTATTTTATTAATTATGTCTGTCACACAAAACATTTCAATTTTTTAGAAGCTCTAAGATTTTAAAAAGGAACCTTCTTCATTTGTTTAATAACTTTTGAATACATGAACAAGATCAACCTTAAAATAAAGGAGAATAAAGTCATGTCTTCTACTTGATTGGTTGAATGGTCTGGGGCATCACTCTCACATTAAACTAGACTGCGAGATGGGGATTCAAATCCCAATTAGTTGTAATTATGGTGGTTTTCTTTCCTCCCACTATGCAAATACAAGAAGTCTTCTTTTAACATCAAGCTACCTCATCCTTAGTGCATATGTGTATAACCTGCATGAATAGTAAGACTCTAATTTGCGAAGGTAATTATTATAGTACTAGAAAAAATCACAAACTTAGCCTATACCGGGTGTGTAGTAATTCGCGGAAATAGACAGTCAGAGAGATATAAGTCGAAAACACTCCTTGCAAAAAATATGTTCTTCCCATACATTTGGAGAAAAACAACATTAAAGTTAGGAAGGGCTGATGTCGCAACACTACCTGAAACTTACATCAAACATATATTGTTAGTCCACAGTAGGTGTTCGAAGGTTGATCCTTGCATGGCTGAGAATGGCTCCAAACGGCATATGGATTCAGTGTGCACACGGCAAAACATGTTGACGTCAACTGTCATAACAGTGACATGGATGTGTGCCACATCCTCAGGAGACTGCGATGGGTCATCAGGTGGGTACACCAGAACTTTAAGGTGACCCCACAAGAAAAAGTTAAGTGGTGTGAGGTCTGATGGCCATTTTACCAGGGGGGAGGGGGGGAACTTCATTAAGTAGTTGCCACACAAGCAATTATACTCCCTCCAGCAGCCCAGGTAAGACTTCTTCAAGGAACAGAAGGTATCTATGGGAACCGAAATGATGGCAAATAGGGGCCTACATTCGTATCCTCAACAATGCTGGCCCTACATTAACATCTCCCGGAGAAGTGATCAGCATATGACCTCGCCACAAGTCTGGCTCGACTGTCAGATGCTCCCATAGCCATTACCATACTCCAGTAATCTTCATGTATCTAAATCAATGCTGCTTACACAATACTGACCTCATATTTCTCTCTATGTCGTGATCACCAATAAATATGAAATTTCTGGTAAAGTGTTGTCGCATCACTCCTATAAAACTTTAATGTCGTTTTTCTTAAAAGGTATGAGAAGAACAGAATTTTTGCAGTGTTTTTTACCTATATTTTTCCACCCAAGCATGGAGTACTGTCCGTATCCGTGAATTACTACTCACCCTGTATTGTTTATAAGTGAAACACATTTGGTTTCAACTCGGGCAAAACTTATTAACAGATGTAATGTGAATGGTCTGTCAAAAAGACCGCGAGCTTGTCCACATACTAAAGTTTGGCATCTGGTTTCACTGCATCGACAATATTTTTACTGGTTAGTGACATGTCTTTTGGTCAGCATGAAAAAATGTGGCAACACCACTGACTCTAGACTGACGCTAGTTCAACACTCCAAATAGCTTCTTGAAAGTTGCGCTGATATTTTACAAAGAAGTTCATTCGCTTCATATAGTAACCATCTGATCGAATAATTTAAGACATTTAATTGTTATAGCCACATATGCTTGGAGTAAGGGGGTGGGGAGATGAACTAGTAAGATGATGGCCTCACTACATCCAGCTGGGATTCATACCCTGACCTTTCTCCCTCTTCCCCCCAACCTCCAGCAAAAGAAACTAGATAAGCCTGACATTAATTATGTATACCCAAAATGCAGATTAATTATTATTAGCTATTAATTAGTTTTACTTGTGAAGGTTAGTTAGCAGGTTAATATTCCATCCAGGAGCTTACAGTTTTTATTTTTGTGGTTATACATTTTTGAGGTGAATGGTGCTTCAGTTCTCTGAATTTCAGCCTCATCATGATCATCGTTGCTAAGTTAATTTTCTGCTGACAGCCAATATCGATCTTAAAATGTAACACTAAAGAAGAGGGGCCTGGGAATCAAACCTGGCACCTTTGGTTTGAAGCATACTGTGACACTACAGTACAACTGGTGAAGAACATCTCTAGATATGAGACAAACCTGGGTGGCTCATTGGCACAGCATTGGCGCAATACGTCAAAGTGTCTTAGATCTTCATATTTCACTTAATTTAATTTTGTCTTCAGGACTGATCCTCACATATCAGTTTGTCACACACAAGAAAGAAAACATATTAATATCTCAATGCTCACTGGTCCTGTGTCTGCCGTGTTCCAGGGAGTGGGCCCCACATCGCAGAGGGCAGCAGTCATCGCCGCAGTGGAGCTGCCTGTTTACGACTTCTGTAAACAACACTTGATGACAACATTTGGTGACCGTGTTTCTAACCATTTCATGTATGTTGCTCTTAGTCATGGTATGGTGTTACACGTGTAGCAATGTCACAATATCACCTGCATCACACTTGTTGCAATGTCACTATCATGTGCATCACATTTTTATCAATGTCAGTCTTTACACAATGTTTGTAACACATGTATTTTCTTTGAAATTGAAATTTAAGTGTTGAGTAATTTTTACCTTCCTTGAAGTTTTGCCATAAACTTGCCATACACACACACACAGAGAAAAAGTTAGCTGCGGAATGTTTGCAGCTACGATGCTTTTGCATATCCTTATTTCTTACAGAACACAACCTAAATTAAGTTTATACTTTGTGATAACAACATCAAATGATCAGGAGAAGCATTGGGAGCATAGAATGTGGTGCTCACTCTTATCGCATACAAGATAACTGCATAAAATGTGGTGCTCACTCTATTGCATACAAGATGACTGCATAGAATGTGGTGCTCTATTGTATACAAGATGACTGCATAGAAAGTGGTGATCGCCTACAATAAGATTGCATAAAATGTGCTGCTCACTATTGCATACAAGATGACTGCATAGAATGTGGTGATCGCCTACAATAAGATTGCATAAAATGTGCTGCTCACTATTGCATACAAGATAACTGCATAAAATGTGGTGCTTTATTGTATACAAGATGACTGCATAGAAAGTCATGACCAACTCACTTTGGTGCTCAAATGGTGTAATGCTTCACTCTTGCAATAGTGTGGACTGCTGTTAACGGAGGTCGGGTATACTGAGGAGCTCTTCCCTAAAACTGTTTTCCACTTTCCTTCCACAAAAATGTGGATAATCTCCCTTAAAATCCAACCCTTTTCATCCCTTATACATTATCATAATTAATAAGTAAGTATACTTACAACTCATAGGGTTAGATAGATGTAGTGACAAAAAAACATTAAAAAATCTAAAAGTGATAGGTGATTTTCAAAGACATTCTCAAAATACTCACATAAAACTCAATGTTAATTCAATATTCTTATAACGTGTACAAAAAGTATGTTGGGTAGTGTAATAGAACACAACGGCCAATGGTCACGTTTACAATTTGAAACAGTTAAATTACACAATCCTGTGATTTGAGGGCTAAGATTTATGGTTAGGGCCAAAGTTTTGTTATGTTACCTCTCCTGACTGAGTGGCCATTGCAGATAGTATGAATTATAGTTGGTTTGACGCATCTTAAGGCCATTTGTACAGATTTTTTTTTCTCCATTTTAAAGAGTTTTCTTCTATGAAATGTTACACACCATAAATTTATTTTTATGGATTTTTACTAACGAACTGAGGGTAAGAAAATTCAATTTTTACATTTTCCGAAACTAGTTCTAAGCCACACTTTTTTGAAATAAAAATTCTAAAATTGAAATTTAGTGGCTTTATTACTATACCTATTTGATAAATCTGGGTTTTTACCATAGTTAGAAGAATACCCTATATATATGCTTATAAATATTAAATATTAGTATTCATATGATTTATAGATGTGTAAACTAAGACTACAAAACATATTCAGACTTAAATATGCAAAGTTTTACTGAATAATTTGATTTCCATATGACATATCCACTGAAATTCCAAATTGACCCACGGGATCAAAACTTTATAGGGAAGTGTAGTTTAGTTGACAAGAACGGGTGATAGTCCACCTCCACAGTTCGCGCAACACACAGCGGCTACTCCAGCTCTATTATCACAGAAACACAAGTAATCGGCAGTCCTTGCGAGATTTCTGTTTGAACGATCATTCACAAGTTGTATCTTGAAAGAGTTAGACTCATGTTTTAGTGATATTGATCTTTATATCACTGCCGGGGTTATTTCATTATTGAACCATGTTGTAGTAATTTTTAGATTTGTTTTTTATTTCTGATCTCTGTGAACTGTAAAGAAACTCAATATGTATATACAATTTTTAAAATAATAAACAATGGCTCCTTCCATCACAACCTGGAAAACATCAAGCTTTGAGACCGAGAATGAGCATAATGTATTATATAGGCAGATAGGCTTTATGTTTATTTTATATGTTAGGGGTTTCCAGAATCAGTAACACAATATACAATCTAGTAAACAATAAATGGCTGTAAGCGATCGCCCATGGTCTCGACCCATTGTATATCAAGAATGATGAAATAAATGCTTCCCATTTGAAAGCAATTTTTACAGCTATTGTATAATAATCTTTTTCATGAAAAATAAGTAATTTAGGCAGTTTATAGTGTTTTAATTTCTTAGCTATTTAAACTAGTTTAGTCATTACTAATGCAGTGAAAGGCATTATTTTATATGACTTAATTTGGCAAAACTTATTACTCTGAATGCATTAATATGCATATGAAAAAAATAGTCTCACGATCTTCAATCTAGTGAAAACTGCAATTATTATCTTCAATTAAATTATCTATATTTTATATGTATTTATATTTTAATTAGAGGTAGAATATTTATGCTGTCAGCCAGGGCTTAAATCTTGGTTCATATGGGATTATCTTCATGATACATTTTATTGATTAATTACACTTTAATCTACATTAAAATTTTGTGATTATCTACATTTTAAATCATCTGGACAAGTTTCCTCAAATTCGTTAGGCCTAGGCTATATAGTTAAATATAATGTGGGCATAAATGGCGATTATGAAAGCATGAACACCCCCGCCCCCCACTTTATCTAAACTAGCAAACTCAAAAAGTCGAGTGGTTACAATTAAATTGATTATATTGTTCAAATATTTAATAATTTTAGGAATACGGTAAGTTTCCACGGTTAAATAGAATTATTGAACTCGACGTATACAACATCCAGAAGAAGGCCGAGAATTGATCATATAATATATATTACGCCTCTGGCTTAAATTTTGGAAACTATTCTATTTGAATATTTAGAATTGCTTGGCGTACACTACCATAATTAAACTAAAGTCATATATCCAAACGAAGCTCGAGTGTTTCCAGTGGTAGTAATGCCCTTAAGACACATGTGTTCGTAATGATCAACCAAAGTGGTTGTTTCTTCAGGCGTGATGTTACTTAGTTTTCATCTTTCCTTAAAACAATATACACAAACTAAACCACCAAATTTATACCTAACATGTTTCATCAATAAATAGATTTTTATTTTAACAAAAAAATCATGACTCAATTGTCTTTAAATAGTATTAAAAATTTTAAAAGTGAATGGAAGTTGAAGTGCTGTAGAAATCAGTCTTGGTTTGTGCCACTTGAGTATTTGTTCTCTTGTCCACAGATCCAGTTTCATTGCGAGTCTGGGTAGTGCAGTAGCGTCTACACCAATAGATGTTGTTAGGGTGAGTTCAACATAATCTCAAATATGAGAGTTATCTCTTTAAGGAAACACTTTTCACTTGTTGTCATATATGGAGAAAGAAGTAAATACAAAATGGCCACTGTAGTGAGAAAGGACAGTTCACATTTTAAATAGAAATTGTATTGTAATGCATTGTGTGCTAAATACTTCTTACAGATAAAACAAAAAATGAAAACTTTTTATCAAACAAATCTTGATTTTTAACTAACAATAATATATTTGTACAAGTTACATTTTTTAGTCAAAAGGAAATATTGATTAGTGTTAAGAATCATTATCTTACTATCAAATTAATTAAACTCGAGTACAGTGGCTGTGTGGGGTCATACATATCTCACTTGTTCTGGACTGGATTCACAGCTCCCATTCGGGAATACCTAGTGTGGTTTTTCAATCTCTTTTCATGCAAATATGAGTACCTTTATTATATTTTACCTTCTTCATTGTTACACCACTAGAATAGTTAATGGAAGTTTAAGGAGGATGCAGAGGACAGGGTGCATTGGCGAGTTCACTGACAAAATACTTAATCAAAAAAAAAAATTAAAGTGGGGGGGAAAACGTCAAAAAAATCTAGTTTTATTTGAAAAACTAACAAAACTCGAATCAAACTCTAATTATCCAGTAGTAGCACATTCTAAAAGTCAACTCCTCTTTACATTTTTTTTTTGGCTAAATTCATTGTCCATTTTTTGGTTGAATTAACAAGCCAAGGAACATGATTGTAATTATCACTCACAAACAGAAAATATAATTCTAAAAGTTGACTGGCCTGCTCTGTCGAACAAGGAACCATCGTACCTCTATTGTGTGGGCTGTTGGACTTGCAATATTATGTCAAGTGGTTCATGGTCTTAAATCCTCACTTTAATAATCATTTGTCCACCATATTAATAGATTAGAACCACCAACATAACACACATATAGCCAAGCTTTGTGACCAGTTTTAAAAACCTAAATATTTTATCTAAGTATATTGAGATTCTATTAATTATTCAAAATGTGTTGTGTGTGTTTTCGTTTTTAAAATGTGCCACGTCTCACTGCCTGTCAGGGCTGTATGCATATATATTGTCAATATAAATTACATAGAATGTAAAGGAAATGTATATGCATTTAAGCGAAGGTAGATTGGGGAAAGCCCCAACCAGCCCCTCATTGGCAAACCAGACTAAATGAGCGTGACACATAGACCACTCGATAAGTTGAATGGTGATTGTTTGTGTATTCCAGTCTTGTAAGAGAATGTGATTGTGTCTGCTCCAGACCAGACTTATGAACCAGAGGAAGTTGAAGACAACATCTGGGGGAGCGTCGACACTTCACATATACTCTGGCAGTGTGGATTGCTTGGCTCAGGTTGGTAGCTTTTTACATATCCTGGTATCAACACTAGTAGCTATCTACATGTCCACGTTCCAACACTAATATCTCTCTACATGTCCTAGTTCCAACACTAGTAGTGCTACATGTTTAGCTCTAGTATTGGAGGTCTGTGAAACATTCTATGTTCATGACAAGGAGTAAGACTCTTCTAACGGGTGTTGTCTTGTACCCACCCAGTAAAGAACTTGTTGTGTGCGAGTTGTTTTAGTTAAAAATAGTGATATTTTGAATTAACCGTTGGGAATCGACACCACTTTTCACCAACAAAAAAAGTGTTCAAAGGGTGTTTGTTAAACTTTTCATAAATATTTATTTTACATTGGCATATGCTTGAAATGTTTTTTCTATTATTTGATAATTCAAAAACATTTATATTGCAATTAAAAATAATAATACTCATATTCTTATAAAAATATGTAAAATTGTCATAGGCCACTTGTAAAGACGTAGTTCTTTTGAAAAGATGCTCTAATTTAATATCTTATTTAGTTAATTCAAGTATTGCTGGTAATTGCAACTCTTGCCCTGATAACATATTAAAAGGTTTATCAAATCAAACTATCTACTACTTTTCCCTCACAGTAAAAAAAACAATTCTTGGTTTTATTGATAACGATTCTTACATCTGACCTCAATTTCAATCTTTTTCTGAACATCCAATTTCACCTCAAAAATATGTTATTTATATATTAAACTGTGATGTGATTTTGCTCCAGTTGAAATTGAGGATATTGAGGAATAGACTTTTGACATCCCTAGAAATAATAATGTATTCCTCTTCCAGACTGTGAAGAATGAAGGATTATTGGCCTTGTACAAAGGTTTTATCCCGACCTGGGTGCGAATGGGACCTTGGAACATTATTTTCTTTGTGACTTATGAACAACTCAAGAAGTTCTATTGAAATCCTCACAGCACCAGCACGAGTCAATAAACTTACAGCCTTTTCTAAACTAGCATATTACAATTCATCCTGAATGTTCCTAGAAACTTGTCCAGTATTTATTATTTTTGGGTTTTTATGTTTAATTTATGAAAGTTTTTTTTCCCCTGTAGATTTTGGCTAGTTCTGCATTTGACTTTATTTACTTATTATGGTAGTAGAGGGTTATATTTTAACTATGTTCAGTATTATTGTGATGGTAAAATCGTTGCATTTTGTGTGAGTGGTGTAAGTTAGGATTGAACAATGTCATTTGTTTTGATCAGAACAACTCGCAAATCAATCTTAGAATTAGAAAGTAAAATTGACTGATGATTAGCTATAGATTTATAATAAATATTACAAACTGTAAGCTATTTCAAAATTCACTTTTTATTGACCTTTATAACTTGATAATTTTTTGAAAATCTTTAAGTTAAACTTGTTATCGATCTTTTTATGAAAGAGTTAAGAGACCCTGGAAACATATCTAAGGATTATCTTTGCTGGTTTATAAAAAACATTTTGATTATATAAATAAAGAAATTATAACTCTCAATAGTATTCACTTCATTTGTATATATCAATCTCTGTGGAGTTTTGACATTTACCCAGCATCGTTGACATTTAACATTGACAGGTCATCTTACCCACCCAGTGGTGTTAACATTAACGGGTCAGCTTACCCAATGTTGTAGACATTTAACTTTGACGGGTCAGCTTACTCAGTCTTGTTGACATTCTTAAAGGTGAATTATTTTAAATTAATTAAATTTTTATTTTTGGTTCAATACAAACAAATAAAATCATAAACATTATTTTGCATTCTACTGTAATTTAATGGTTTTATTAGGTGTGTACATCACTCGACAAATATATAAATTAATAAGTTGTGGCAATATTTTTATTTATTAGCTTGGCAGCTAAAACTAACATTTTTTAAATTATATCTAATAATTCCAGTTATATACGGTATAATATTGCCTTCCAATTCTAACTTGGATTCTGCTTGGAGAATATTTCACATTATTAGAATCCACTTCATCCCTACCAACCTTTTATTAAGTAATATTGGGCATGGTTTTTATATCTCTAAGTTGGCACACCCATCTGATAACAGCCCTTTATGGAACGCTCTAATCATAATATTAGGGGGAAATGTCCAAAAAAAACTTATCGAGATTTGAAGAGCTTGAAACAATGTTCATGTAGTTGTAATAGAACAAAATCGCTAAATTATAGGTGGTCTCTTTTAAAGAGAACCTCTTTTCTCTTTGTGATGTAATTGTGCTATATTTGGAAGAAAGTACAAATAAGGTGGATAGAAACATATAAAAGGGACAAACACAATATGGCTTTTACAATGAAAAGAACACGGCTCACACTTTACACTGCTGACACTGGGCAGATCCCTCGACCTGGGTTTCATTTTATCAGAACTCATCAGGAGGTAGTGGGAAACAACTTCCTAAAAGAGGAAACCAAAAAACAAAGAGGATAAAAAATAAATTGGTAAAGAGTGACAGACACTTTGATAGGAACTCTTTAACAGTCAATTTTCTTCAAGAGAGAGTCATTACCTCTGTGTCCAGTGGCAGCAGTGTAAAGTGTGAACTGTGTTCTTCTCATAAAAGTAATATTGTGTTTGTTGCATGTTTTCTATCCACCTTTCTTGGACCTTCTTCCAAATATGTATACATTATAGGTAGAAAATTGTATTAAAATAATAAATTTGTCCAAAAAACCGTAAATATATTTTTATTTAAAATGTAATAAATATGGCCAACAAAGAAATCAATGTTCAGTGCCATCAAATGTTTGAAAATAAAATAAATTATTGTATAATGAGCCGGTGTCTAGACTATTTTATTATATAATTAATGTTTGTTTACAGAACCATGCACGCTAAATTGCTAAAATAATTGAAAACAACAAAATATAAATATTGTTTATGGTAGAATTTAAAAAAATAACATGTTTGCTGAGAAACTGACATTGTTTATTATAATTTTGAATGGTCATGAAGTACTTAATAAAGTGTCCACTTATTGTTAAACATTTAGTAAATTATTTGCTATTTAAAAATAAAATGACCAGTTCAATTGCCTGACGAACCACAACTCAATGACGGGAAGGTCAAGGTTTGAATCTCTGCTGGGTGGAATGTGGATACATTCCTCTTATATTTGACCTTACTTCTCGACACAATGTAAAAGTGATAAATGCACTTGTGGATTTGCGAAGCCAGGGCAGTAAGTTTTGCTTTAATTCTAGTCATGTACACCACCTTGGAAGAATATAGCGTTTTTTTTTATATATATAGTACTTTGTTCAGCCGATATGTTGTGAAGGACCAATATCATTTTGAACCACATTCGTCTACTCCAGAACCCGGAAATTATCCTCTCTGGCTACAGTCCAACCTTCATAGGAGATCTTCACTGTTGTATTTTGTGAAAATTGGATTGTAGTGATGATGTTCGGTACATTCTTGGCTCATTTTGTGGTCTATAAGTTATATTTACAACCAATTCTATGAGATCATTAACTATATAAATAAGTTATCTGAGGTGAACATCGAATGATTTGAATGAATAAACTAAAAAGTGACTAGATAATGTTTGTCATCTGTAAACTTGCATTCAACCAACTTATAATGTATGTGTTGCTTATTATGTCGATGTTGGAGTTTCCGAGTGACACTGGAGTAGACAGAGGCAGTTTCTTCTGTAGTTTACTCTGGACCTGAAGAAGTTGTCTGTGCCAATGAAACTCTGTATAATCCAGCATCACTCGGATCGTCAATTATTATGTTCAAGTCACACAAAGACATGAACCTGTTGGCCTTGTCCAGATGTATTGTATACTTGTTAAAACACCAAACATAACGATCTGATTACTGTAATCATTATTTTTGTGATTGGCAAAAGTGTCTGTGAATGTTAATTTTGTTACACATTTGTGGAAGAATTGAAAGCTCTAAAAAATAAAGATGTTAATCTAAGAAATCTTTGTTTTCCTTTGGAAACAGCTGACATTGTTAATTAAAACCATCTCTAGACTAGTTTTTATCAATTCTACCTGTGTACAAACCCGAGAGAGAAGTTTAAAGTAAAAATAGTAGGGGAGAAGGAATTAATAATTATTTTAATTTGAAAGTTCTCATCAAGTGAAACATCTATTTATGTTTGAAGGAACAGATTCCCTGCACAATATATCATTCTAAAAAGTTCTTTCAATTATACAGGATGACCTAAAAGTTTGGGCACATAGGCAAAGTGTAGTCAAGTTATTGAATAACCTCTTCAACATGCTGTACATCCTTAGCAATGCAGGGTTCAACGTGCTTTGAAAGAATGATATGAACATGATGCAGAAACTCCACATTTCCGTTGATCCTAGCACATTCATTAATGATGCGGTCCTTTAGATGGTTAATACCTCTGATTTTCATTGTGTACACATTTTCCCACAGCGTATCCCAGAAAAATAAATCGAGGGGACTAATATCTGGTGAGCGGGGAGCCCATTTCACATGACCACGCCTCCCAATCCAGTGAGGGAAATTCTCATCCAACCGTAGCGTAATGGGCGGAGGCCCTATTTTGTTGGAACCACTCAGATAGGCCTTCACCTAACCCATCAATTTGGGGCATCAGCTGGTCACCTAACGTGGCGAGGTATGTCTCACCCATGATGCTCCGATCGAAGAAAAACGGTCCCAACACATGTGCTATCCACACCGCACCATAATCCTCCCCGCCTCTTACTGTTTGGACAGGTCCGTCCAATGCAAATTGGTTTGCGACCAGTACCGAGCATTCTGTCAGCTTACCTCACCGTTGCCGTGAAACAAGACTTCGCCGCTAAATAACACACAATCTTCAGTGAAGCAGTCATTTTCATCCAACCGAGTAGAGTCATTCGCACATTTCCAATCCTCGATCAAGCTGTGAAAGATGTATAACTTGTATGGGTGAAAGTGCTCGGCTTTTAAAATCCTGGCGGTTTCGCGAGGCATACCTAGTTCCAAGGGTGTCCTGCAAATTGACTTTTTGGGGCTTGCTGTTCCTTTGCAATGACAACTTCCCTCGTGTCCTCGTCCAGAACGTGGTTTGTCCAAGACAGTGCCTGTCCCCCTGAATTTCCTAACCACCTTTCCCACTGTGCAAAAAAAACGGGTGTCCTTCTGGGATGACATGCATTGAAAGCCGCTATCTGTCGATATGACCACCCCTCACGTCCATCTTGCAGGATAGGGTGTTTGCGAACAAACTCTCTAATACTGTCTGTCCAGGAACATTTATCCTTCCATCACTCTTCTCTGGCGCTTTCCTTTATTCTCTACCGTCCTTTATCTAGTGCACACACCACCTGCCCTCTACCACTCTTTCCATGTACACACATTGGGTTTTTGTTTTCTATTCTCTTCAAATGGCCGAACCATCTGAGTCTTAGTTACCCTAACCTTTCCTCCATTGATTCTTTCACTCCCAATTCCTTACTCTGTCTCTCAGTGTCTTCTGTAAAGTATTTCTTAAAAATGTCACATGCTTGCAGATCTTATTTACTGTACCAGTCTCTAAACTATACATAAAAATGGGGTTATGGTACAGCTTATATTCTCATCTTAGGCTCTTCCTGGCACCTTCTTGTCCCACAGTATCTGTTTTATCAAATTAAAGAGTTGACCCATTGCTCACTTTGTTGAGTACTTCCTGCTTTATGGTGCTCTTACAGGAGACCCCACTACCCAGGTATCTGAACTCGTGAATACTTCTCAATCGTTTTCCGTCCAGACAACTGCAGCTTTTGTAGTTTGCCGATTTTCAAGGCAACTGTCTTTGCATTACAATCTTATACTTTTTGAATTTGAAGACCCGGTATTTCCTGTACTTCTCCCTCAGTGTCTGCTTAAATCCCCATGTCATACATACCATGACAGTTAAAACAGCAAGGTTGAAAGAGCACTCCTCTGTGGGATGGTTTTAAAGAAAAAACAATAACCATTTCTAATAAGTTTACATTCAAAATAGATGGTTCACTTATTTTCATCGTTAATAATTTAATAAATTTAGAAAACTATATCAAAATTTGCATTTTTAATGTAATTGACAGATAATTAGATATCTAGGATTACTAAATAAAACTACACTTTTGTTTATTTGTGTATCTTTATTAAAAGTTAAATAACAATTCAACAATTGTATTGGTGAATAAACGAGAACCAATGCTTAAAACCTAAGAGTCCATTTCTTCTAGAATAGCTTTTTGCAAAGGTGGTACATAATTGGGTGACAAAGCCCTCCCCCTGTGACTAAACACGTAAAACGACGGAATGTTTCTCAGGGTCTCCCATGACTTGGTCTCCAGGTCCACGGTTGCCCTTATCTCCTTGAACTCCCCAGAAATGGACATTAGTCCGTACATTGTCAGGAACAGACTGATGATACCTTGGACCAGGATCTGGGAACAGACAGATATTATGCTCTTCCAATATTTTTATTTGTATCAGTCCCAAACCCATAACTGAGATAAGTTGTAAAGCATCAGATCTTACAACAGCTACAAGTAAATATTCAATTATTTTAATGACTTGAAGCAAGCATTTACAAAATATCAGGTTCTACAACCCTGCTTACTGTGCATAGAGGTGCAAAATGGAAACAGTTATTTCCCCCTATTTAAATGTAACAAATGCACTCTATATGTCCCAAGTTTTCAGTTTAATGAGTTCCAATAAAGCAATAAAAGAGATTACAGTTCTGGTTTCACCCTCACATGTCGACTACAGCGCTTGGTGGTTGAATTTGTAACTAACATTGGGTCTGCTGTAGACCAGATATGTTATTACATTCCCTTGCCCTGGTATTCAATCAACTGACTTGTTTTATGGAAAACACATCTTTAATTTTTCTTTACATTATATCAACAATGTGACTATTAAAATTTAGATAATGTTTTGGGGACATTAAGCCAACAAGTAATAGGCTGCTGTAGAGTACTCACATCAACAGGTAGGGAGACAAACTCTTGTTCTGTGATCCTCAAGTACGATCGATCTGGAATAATGACAATCCCTATAGTTAGTAGTCAGGAGAGAACACAACAATATCCAAGGACAACATTTACATTTTGGATAAGGTACTTAATTAGCTGGGTCTATTTAGTGCACAAACAATTTCATTTAAAAAAAATATTTCCACAGAAATAACACTTAACTTATCATAGCATTTATTTTTTGACTCATAAAAGGGGAAGACATTAAAATATTATGATTTAAGTCCAAATTTAAAAAAAACACGACTCAGCTATTTCACAGAGTAGGCCTAGGTATTGTTCGGTCAAATTCCTCAGTATTTCCAAACCAACATGAGTGCCTGAGTAAGAGAAGGGGCTAGCTATGCCACAAAAATAAAGTTTTCCAAAAAAATATGGTTTTATTAGACTAAGTACAAATCCCATTAAAATATTCTTTTAAAATTAAAAACTGTTATTTGCACTCGAACAATGTCAGGGTAGTTGGGAAAATAGAACAAAATTGTACAAAAACAAAAAAGTTCACTGTATTTAAAAAACTAGATTTTTAAGCTGTTAATCAAATGATGTAAACAAGTAGGATCATATGTATTTAAAAGATAATTAGGCTCTATAAATAAATTTTGAAAAATCAGTTTTTAATAAAAACTGCTACTTTACTCATTTTATTTCTCTTCACATCCCTTTGCGGGTTTCAAGCTGTTGTACAGGCAATGATGCACAGCAGGTATGAAAGGCAAGTGTGAAAGTAAATCACAATGTTTGAGGGAGTTGATTTCTATCCCTGCAGGATAAAGTTCAGGCACTACACTTTAAGCATCTTTTAACATCTTTGTTGTAATTCCTTCATTAGATTATTTCAATGGCGGCCTGGCATTTACAACTTAAAAGTGCCAGAGGTCAACAATTGAATCCACGAGTCTGGACATCATTATCAGCTTATTTTTGTCTAGTTATGCAAAACGATAACAGGTATTTAATTGTGACAGAAACAAGAAGTGATACCTGTTTAATTTCATATTCAATTAATTTTTCGGCTAAACTATACTATCTTTGATAGAAGCCGAGGTAGTTATAACTAGAAAACAGCAACTTTTGTTTTAACAATAGTTTGGGGATATGTTGCAATTGATATGTTACACTTTTTTTTAACTAAAAAATATTTGCTTTTAAACCAGGTAAGTTAGTTGATTTTATTATATTCCAATGAAAGTATTTTATGTCAAATATGTTTAAGTGAACATTGTTCTAACTAACCCATATGGGGTAAATGGAGCACTGTCACTATATGTTATATCTACCTTGCAAATTTGAAATAGGTATGTTAACAAAAAATTAAAGATGCTATAAAGTCTGACATAAGTTGACAGGGGAACTTTAATTTTTTCAAACAATCAATTATTATTCATCTAATTTCAAACAGACTTAGTGCCATTATTTAAATTAAAATGACCAAGAATGTTTATAAAGTCAGTGAAACACTTAAGAATACTTTAACTTTCTTTTATATCTTTATATTTCATTGTTATTGAATGAACACGTGGAATTTGGAATGGACCCATGCCAACAAGCTACACTGGACCATAGAATATGAACTCTGAATTCACCTCAGTAATATCATCTTGTTTTGGCAGTAAAACCAACATTAAATAGCTCAATACACAACCAATGCATTTAGGTTAATACAGACCAGAATACTATTTTTTCCAGATGTTCTAATCACTCAGCTTCCCTTACGTCAATATAATACACCAGATGTAAGGAAAAAAAACAATTCAAAACTTTCCATTTCTCAACTAAAAACATTGATTTTACTCTAGAGTAGATTATATTTGTTAGAAACTCCTCAGTTGGAAACCCCCTGCTCCAGGCATCCAATTTTCAAAGTTACAGTTCCAGGGGAAGATCTGGTAGTGTTGGTGAAATCTCGGGAACCCCAGCTGGCTGACACATATAGGTTTGCTCAACAGAGGTACCTAGGATACGTGTAAGGCAGTAGGATTGGTAAATAAGACTTTTGAATAAAATATTTCAAGAGTATTTAATCCCTATTTATATTTACCAATTACCATAGGTAATTAAACTTGGCTTTAAAATATTCTTACAAACCTCACTTTTAACATTTTTAACCCTTTTGCTGTGTTAATCGGATATTTCCAATCTCAGCATTATAGTCATTGACTGCAAAAATATACTTTAACCCATGACGTGTCAACTTTATATACTTTTGCTGCAACAGTCGGAAATAGCCACAAGTGTGTTAGAACGCTGAATTTTTCATACTAACATGCCCGTGCGGCCTCTGACATTTAGTCCTAGTTTTGATAAATGTCAATTACCAGCTGCTAAATCATAACAATAGCTTGTTTACTTCCGCATTTCACTACTTGTAGCACACGTGCAATATTTATGTGGCAGAAAACATTGTTGAGGGATTTATTAGTGTATTATTTGTTACATTTACCCAGTTATTCTACTGTGTTAGTGACATTTAATTCATAATTGATGAATTTGTGCCATGTGAAGTGTAATAAATATAATATTTGATTAGTCTGGAAATTGAAAATTCAAAATTTATTTTATTTATATTTTTGTTCTTTACCTGATTCCTATTTTGAAACCATGCCTAACACAAATATATGATCTTATAGACTACACTGAGGAAAGCACCAATGTAGCACAAATTGTTCAAGCTGTGTTGATGTAACCTAATTTTCGAAAGTTTTCTTTTAATTACATAAGTCCAATATTAGGCCTGTCAAACCCTCATATAGTAATTGGTTGGACACTATTGTGGGTTGTTAGAAAATAAAGAATGGCTCTGATAGCAGAATAACATTGCATTTAGGTAAAATGTGACATATAAAATTTCATTGATATAAAATATATATTATTATGCAATTTTTAAGCTACATGGTGCTAAATTTTATATTTAAAATACATTATTCGTTAAAAATCACATTATTTGATCATAATCCCGATCATGCAAATTTTCAGATTTTGAATTATTGACTTATAATTAGCATTTCTGAAGGTAAGAAGTAAAAATTAAATGTGCGGCAAAAAGGTTAAGTTACCAACACCGTTCCCTCCATCTTCTTCAGATGATACACAGGTTATTTTAACATACTACCAGTGAGACTTAGTACGCCTCAAGTGCGGCACAATAGGCCCTACTAAATACAGGACGACACTACCTACCTAGAATGCATATGAAACGGGCCCTAATAGTGACTCAAAAGTTACAAATTGGAAAAATTACTAAAAATCTAGCTTTGATACATTGTAGGTCTATCTAAACTAAGACCACTTGCATTATTTAAATTGCTGTCTTTAGTTCTCACAAAAAGAATTATCAATGCATCTATAGGTGTTTTATACTCAAAAATAATGGAGGTGTGCCCCCAAACCCCCCCTTCACCGAAATGTAACTCTGTCCACATCCCCCAAAGAAAATGTCTAGGTCCGCCACTGGTTAATAACAGGTGCATGTGTTATGTTTATTATAACTTAGTATATGTTTCAAAAATAAATTGCTTGGCTACTAGAACCATTAGTTTTCATAATATATTTTAAAATGTATCAACAATTATAATTGCCCTGATTCAATTCCATGTACATTCAATTATATGTTATATTAATTTTGCTCATTTTCGAGTAAGGTAGAAGCAAATCTTTAGCACTGCACCAATGATTGACACACTATAATTTTCAAGAATATTAAGGGATGTTAATTTTGCTGCACACTTGGGTGTATAGGAAGTTTTAGCTCAACTCATCCTGTAAACCCTGCATCACAGTTGGTTCTGAATATTCAAGGTTTTGGAGGGGATTAAATGTTATTAAACTGAACTGTCAGTGGATAGTGATTTTATCCATTTTTACTATTGAAATCATTAAGGAAAGTGACCCTATTGATTAGTTTTCAAGAACATAATAGGCTAGAACATAATTTTAAGAAAGACACAATTCTAAATGGATGAATAAAGTACAAGTTATCAAAAAATGACATTAAATATAACCTTCAAAGAGAGAGAGAGAGAGATAGAGAGAGAGATAGAGAGAGAGTGTGTGTGTGTGTGTGTGTGTGTGTGTGTGTGTGTGTGTGTGTGTGTGTGTGTGTGTG
>CABFOW010001431.1:33534-55328 GCA_902141385.1 Timema californicum
GTGTGTGTGTGTGTGTGTGTGTGTGTGTGTGTATATATATATTGGTGTCAATTACTGGAGACATAATAACCATTATATAACAGTTATTGACATACCCTGTCTGGTACAACCACATTTTTAATTATTTTTGTCTTGCTACATATTGATTATGGAAATAATTTATATGCTATTGATTCCCGTATTGGAAATATATCATATAGTAACCTCTGTCCAGTCTTTGACATGGGTGTCAATCATTGGATCAAACAGTGTCAATAACTGGTGCACAATGTTTGGATATGGCCGCTAAAAGAAATTACTCTGGGGAGCAAATTGCTAAAGCCCTAGAAACAGTGACAAAGGGTACACCAGTAGCCATTGCAGTTAAGTAATTTGGAGTGACTAAAAACTCACATCATAAAGTTTTTAAATGAAGACAAATGGGAAGGACCTATTGAAGATACCTCACTATTCTTAATATGGAAATCACTAAGACATGAGGTCAGTCTGTTCAATTAACGTTATCCTGTAACCCCCCCTCCCCCGACCCGCTTTTATTATCACACATAAATAACAGTCAGGGAATGGCAACGAGAAAGTTATTTTATTCAGGTAATAAACGAATACAGTTCAGTGAGCGAGTGAGACAGCATAAAGCATTAGGCACTCAAATAATTGTATATTTTAGAAATGAACATTCATATAATGGGCACACACAGGTTTTAAGAACCATAGTAAATTGCCGGTGCCCAAACAACATTAAACAATATGATAGCTCCTGATAACCAACATTTGATGATTGTGGGACACCTCCCCACATCCATAAATAGTGACCCAAAACACATGATATAATCAATTAAATTGACCTTCATATCAAATTCCCATTAGTCCCGGCATAAGAACAACTAACGGGCAAATCAAAGGTCTAGGTATTAATAATTAATCTAATAAACATGAAATAGTTATTTAGTTACCCTTATCAGCAATCCCTAATTAGTCCAAACAATAACAATGTGGCCCCATTTAACATACATCATCGCAACTAAATCAGATATATTGAAATTATCCGCAAAAGTTCTGATTTCAGAACTCACGCCTCAAAACGACTGTACAAAAATATAAATATTAGAGCCAAACCAACAGTGTAAACTCGCCGATTCGTGGCCCCAACTTTGACTAACATACAATAAACTTTCAACATATCCAACAATATTAAACAATCTCTTAATTAATAACAAATGTAAACGGGTGATTCCAGCGTTACATGTGTGGCTTTCTGGGTCAATATTTTATAGTTTCAATTACATTTCTGGAGTGTAATGTGAATATTTTTCAACTATCATGTTTTATTTCAACATATTAAACTTTTTTATTTTAATATATATTGAAATATTTACATTTTTACTATGTTTTTCTACTCTATTTTATTAAATGTTATTATATGTGTGACTCAGAGAGCTACCACATTCTAACAAGGACATAATTATAATTTTATTACTGTGACTTCACTTGCTCTAATTATGCAGTTTATATTATTTCCACTATTATTATTATTAGCACCGCGTCTTACTACCTGTTCGGGTTATACGCACTTACGCTAATGTGTAATGGTAGGGTGATTGTGAGATGAAATGAAGGACCTACAATTTAACGTGGAATCCGAACCACGGTGGAGACCTGGCATTCCTCACATTCACAAGGTGTCTTGTCAGAGGTGAAGGAAGGGTTTAGTAATCAGATAAATCTTTGCCGGGACCGAGGATCGAACCCCGGACGCCAGCATAGAAGTCTGACACCTTACCCCTAGACCACCAGGCCACCTACATTTTCCACTATTAATGAGTAAGATCATTAATATTGTATAGTTTACTTTCATATCTTTGCTGTAATAAAATTGTATGTATATATGTTACATGTGTGACTTACCAAATTTAATTTGAACTTTAAAATGAAAATACAAGTTTATAACATTTTTAATTTAAATATACATTGTCAAGCCTGATTAAAATGTATAACCTGATAAATTATTCAAAAATAGTAGTTAATAGTATATGTTTATTGATAATAATAGTCAATGCCAGTCTGGTGGTGGTGGTGTTATTGTTGTTATCAAATAAACTAACTAACTTTGGTCTGACACTACTATCAGTGGCAAAAATAGAAAAAAAATTCCAAACGTTGTAATGTCAGAAGCCTGTCAAAATAATCACATAATAAAAGAGAATGAAAAAAATAGGGAGCTTGAGCAAAAATAAGAGCAACCAAAAGCTAGGTTAGAAAAACAAAATTCCAAAATTGCATTTAAAGAACAAACTAGCAAAATTAAAGATTTAGAGAGCTCATAATAGAAATGGACAGAAAGTGGGGTCAGTTTACACGATATGAACATGTTAGAAGATTCTGATATGAAACTTGTAAAATCACATGATGTAGTCAATTCAGTGTTGGAGACTGTATGTTGGTAAAGTTTAATGGAGGCAAAAGAAACACTATTTCCTATCGCTATGTATTGTGTTGTTCAAACTATATTTCCAGATAATAAAGATGAAGTAATGTCCTTGAAATGTACAAGTGACAATAAATCAAATTTTAAGATGAATGAACAAGATGTATTGGTAATGGTTAAAACCACCAACCTAGATAAGCTACCACCTCCTTTGCTTTCTGGTACTTGGAATGGAATCAAGTAGGTATATGTGTTTGTAAGCAATTAAATAGGCCTATTAGTTTCAGAAATCTATGAGCATTTGACCAAATATCTATTGACTACGTTAGCTTTTAATAGTGTATGAATGCCTTTTAATATCATTTATTTATTTAATTGTATTATCTTACTAGGTTTTATGCCAAGATCACGATCAACTTAACGTAACTTAATGTAAAGTTCACTTAAAGTTAACTTAACTTATTTGTGATCACGATTCACTTAACTTAACTCGAGCCAAACATATGCATTCTCGAGTATGATCTGTGGTTTTGTACTGTTTGTAAAGTGATGATCTGTGAATGCTTACAGTTTTCAATCAATATACTAAATATCTGTTATTAAACTTTTTGATAAATTTAGTTCCCTATTTTAGTTTAATTATTTTGTTTCAATGTCTGATCATTATAACTTACGCTAAAGAGTAAACATTGCTCATAATGATTGGCTGACCAGATCACGTGATACCCTTCAAGTAACGTAGAGTAAAGTAAAAGACCTCCCAATACATCTCTTACGTTAGGTTAACTGCAAGTCAACGTTAAGTTAGGTGCATCGTGGTCGCTGCCATTTAAACACACGAGAAGGTCATTTACGTTAAGTTACATTAAGTTGATCGTGAACCCAGCATTAGATGGGGAGGAGGCCATGTTTTGTCCAAGTAAAATAATTTTAGGCGTTGGTATCAATGACTGGTACCACAAGTGTCAATAAAAGGAGGACTCAATATTTTGACATATCAATAACTGGTGCACAAAAAAAACTAATAATATATCATATAAAATTTTGTTTGTTATCTTAATGTTGTTTTATGAAGCTTAAGCTATCTTTTTCTCCTAAACTTTTTTATTTGTAAAAGCTTTTATACTGTTTTATAAATGTTTTGCTGAAATATCATTGCTATAGTGTCAAAAGACTGATGCTCTAGCTTAGCCTTAGGCCTATCATTTGTTGAGAAATTACTTTTAAGATTGAAATATTAATTGGAAGTACGTTCCAATTAGGTTGATATTAAAACAAAGTCAAACAACTGAAATAAATAGTATACGTACGTTGAGCTGCTGAATATGCTGAATGAAATAGAGATAAAAAACCAAATATTAAAATTGTCTTGTAAACAAAAGCTGTCGCCATCTTTGACAAAGATCATATATAAAAGATTATTAATATAATGGCAACTCGTTGTATACGTTGTTAGTACACTATTATGTTGGTGGGCTACTTAACTAGCTTATTTAAGGTTTCATACTATTAAATTGATCATTTTTTATCAAGCATTTGATTCATTGTTGTTAAAGTTAATAAGTTTTTACAAGCTAACCTAAATTTAACACAGCAAAAGCTTTTAATTTTATCAAAAATGTATTTAAAACTTGGGACGAAAAATATTTAGTTTTATTATTATTTATTATTATTGATTAACATTATTTTGTAATTATGCCAATTAATCTTTAAGACAAACCGTGAATCTTCTAACCTTATTCCCTCCATCAAATAAACAGATTTTATTTTATTTTAAATTTTTACAAACAAAGTAACATAAATTGTTGATAGCAGCGCTTTGCAGTGTGCTATAGAAACTAAACGCTCGTTCAGCTATGTCCGATAGAGTGTGTATGCCATGACAAAGATATATTCAACCTTTCCATGACCAATGTTATGAGGGAATTGGTCGGAGGATATTCAGTACATGACATTTATAAGACCTAATGCCCAAATATAATAAAAATAAGAACGAGTAAGTATTAATTTTTAACAAATACACGCATACATTCATAATACTTACAATTCTGGAAACTTTGTGGAAATTAGCGAGCATTTAAGTCAGCTCCAAAACCCCAATTTGATGTTTATTTCTTCTAACTGAAGTATTTCAGTTTGAGCTGGTGGACCACACAGAATATACTCGGAAGCCACGGGTTGAACAGGCCTGATTTAACTATTCCTATATTTCAAAACCTCGTACCCCGATGCTTTCATCTATCACCTGCGAGTGCTACTAGTGAACATAAACTAAGCTTGCCATGTTGGTTTCAGCTTGTATTTAAGCAGAGTTCACACTATGTAGCATGTAGCAATGCTATATGACAAATGTTACATAGTCATTATATCTCACTTTGCTATATAACATTTGCTAGATACATTTTTAGGATGTGCTAAGAAAATGTATAGCAGAGCACGTCTTTCTGCAACAAATCTAGTTGAGCTCAAAATGACGAGTAGAAAGGAGGCATTTCTCGTGGCTGCTTCTTGTGTAAGTTTAGCGTGACTACTAATATAGCAACCGTAGTGTTGTCCCACACCTATAACCACTTTTTAAGTCTGTTTTCCTTTTGGTTAAACTTGTTGGTAATATATTTATAAGATTTTATGAGGCCTTATCTTTTTACGACTTGAATTAACATTTTGTTTGGCTTCTCAAGGCGTACCACTGGTGGTACGCATACCACAATTTGGGAACCACTGTTCGAGGGGCATCCAAATTTTAAAAATGTACTGGGGAAATAGCTAAAATAGCTTTTAGAGGCAACTAATTTGTAAAATATTTCCAGGTGACGGCCAATCTAAATAACTTTTAAGGGCGTCCAAATCCGCAAAAAAAAAAATGGACCGCTCTTTTTACTGTGTTTGTACTATACTTTATGACAAACACAGGCATTAAAAAGTATTACCCATTAAGATTAACCTCCATCAAATATCTTCAGGAATCGTCTATGGCTTAAGATCTTAAAGAGCAAGGAACACGGGCCTTCCTCTTACTTGAGTCCGCCCACCCCCGCCAACCAAAAAGAGCTTCCGTAGCCCCTGTTCTGTTACTAACATTAATATAGGATTTTATTTGTTGTTGACTTTGTCATGGGTTTTTAATTGTGTTATCTGTTTTACTAATATTGTAGTATTAATTTTGTTGTGAAGTCCAATTCAGTTTAAAATAAAGCGTTCATTGGATTGTTGGGTTGTAAGGTTATGTAATAATTACGCTAATGGTTTAAGGATGAGGGAGGTTTAATACGTAGGGAGAGTGAATAGGAAACCATTTAGGAAAAACCACCCCCAGTAGACCCGACTGGGAATGAACTCCGATCTCCCAGTCATCAGCAGGCCAGTCTAACACTAAAGTGATGCCTTAGACTAGTGGTTCCCAGCCTGGGGTACACATACCCCCAGGCATACGTGTCAGGACTTTTGGGGGTACGTGAAAATATTTGAATAATGTTGGAAAAAGCAACATATGCCAGCAGTGTAAGACAAAATATCAGATTAAATTTGTGATATTAACTCAACCCTATAGCGAGGGGTGGTGCTGGTTTTCTTATATTATATTTGACCTCGAGAAAATTATTACAATCTCGCCATTTTTGTGTTTAAGTACGTATACAAAAATACTTTGTTATGCTGTGTATTGATCAAGCAACAAAGTTAGGTAGATCCAAGACAAGATATTGATAAAGGAAATAGGAAGTATTAGTGGAGTCCGGGGAGAGGAATGGAAGGGATAAGTCCTTGAGATTAGGAAAAAAACAAAACCTTTCAGCTTGAAACTATTAGAATGGTGATTCCAAGTACACGCTGCAAATTAGTTGGCAAAGAAAGAAGAATCAGAGTGAGGGATTAGATACGAAGAGCTGAATTGGGGAGAGGACAGCATACCTGAAGATAAATACTGTATACATTTTTGTCGGAAAAGTGAAGGATGGTTAAAAATGTTAGTAAAAACTTTTAAGTTGTGGTCTAAAAGTGTCTAGCACACGCAAAAGGGAATTCTTTCTTCAATCATTCACATTACAAAATAAATTATATCTTCAATGATTAAAGAATAGTTTTAATGTAGAACTGTTATTGATTATATTTATTTTAATCTAATATTTAATAAATTTGGCATTTACAATCATTATTAACTAGTGCGATAGCGAGCACGAAAATATATGACTATTCATTTTATAGAATAAATTGATAGGGAATAAAATGTTTTATTATCGTGCTCGCAATTAACATTGTTAATATATATATAAACAATGTTAATTTAATTTCTCATTAAATACATGGCTGAAAAAACCAGATCTGCTAAAACAACTTTGGAGTTTAAGCTATAGTTGATTGTCACATAAATCTTTGAAAAATAGCACTAGAGTTAACAGTATTATTCATACGAGGAAAAATACTAGTTGTCATTTAAAAGATAGTTGTTAAGAAATTAGACAATGATTAATTTTGAAAAGTGATTAAATGAAAAATACTAAAGAATATTAGCCTATAGCGTAGGAATTCAGTATAAACGTAGACAAGAGTGGTTGCATAGGATTTAGAAATACTTCTCTTAAACATAATGATACGAAAGAAATTATAATGTTAAATATATATAATAAGTTAATTTATAAAATAAGGAAAAGTTATTATGTATCTTAACTGATGAAAATTGAACACTAATCAGCACTAACGTAGCACAAATGATGGGCTTTTTCAAAAAAGGGTTATCTCTATTATTAGATATCTCCCTAGCCACCCATAACCAATAGTGAATTAGTGCCTCAAATTGACAGCACTAACGATCAAAATCGAGCAATAACCAACACTAACGTAGCACAAACGATGGGCACTTTCAAAAAATGGGTGGCTAAAAGTCGCGTGGCCAGGGTGACACCCATGTAGCCCTCAGTGATATCAGCACTTCCAAGTGTTCATTATAGAGGGGTGGCGATCCGAACACAATAGTTCAGATGTCAGCAATCTACCCACCCGCCCCAGCCCTAATTCCTAATCGATGTTATTTGAAGATTATTTACAGCGAAACAATTTGCAAGCATGGACTTGAACAAAAAATTGGCCATTGTATTAAATGGTCTCTTTGTAATTTGCAGTCAGATTAGGTTCGTTTGGGGGGTTGGCTTATAGGTAGGGGTGGGGCCGCTACCTGTACCTAGCTTTGTGAAAGCCATTCAATTGGCACTTGAAGACAATGCTTGTGTATTCTTTAGTAAAATCATCTTAAAGTGAACTTTTTTAAAAATGCCTGCTTGATAGTGATGTTATCACTTGGGACTGCAATTAACGATTCCCATGTTGAAGGACTCGAGCTCTTCCTGTAACCTTGATACAACATGAAAGGAAAAGGATTGTTTTGGCTCACCGATTCTGTCCCCCCTTTGGCTGGTCTACAACGAGCCTCCACACTACGTACACATCACGGCTCGACTTGTTTCCGACTAAGCGGAGGGACCGTGGCTCGACGTCCGCCTCTAGATGTGCCTCGTCCAAAGAAAAACAAGAGACAATCGACATGCGCAGATCCGCGCGCGCTGACAAGAGTGTTTTGGTATCAACGGTCGGTTGAACGGCGCGCGATTTGAATTATAACCAGAATGTGTGAGCATGTTCCGGAACAGTGCACTCCCCTCCCCCCTTTTCCCAGCCTTGCTTCCCACGCTGTGAGAACACGTGATTCAACTTATGTGTATATAATGACAGGACTCTATAGCCAAGAGACACATTTCTCTGCACTCTCTAGGTGAGACGCTTAGTGTTAAATAAGATTTAGTTTATTTATATCAAAATTCTATTTGGCTTATGATGGATTCTAAATTACTGTTTCGGCGATATCTGCTTAAGATTTAACTTTGTTTATTCTAAATTGAGGCAGCGGAATTTTTAGTAGAGATCATGGTAGCGCAGTTGGACTTAAATAAATTATCGTATAGGCTAACGCATCTCATCCGCATCACGGGTGGATTTGAAACTTTTAACACCGCCATTTTGATATGCGGGATATTTGTTAAATTGTACCCTTTGAGTACTTTAGTAGAATCATGTTGAACGATTGTATTACTTGTCAATATTGAGGAATTAAATTTCTGTAGGCCTGTACTTGGTTGGTCAAATCTGGGGCCGCGAGCCCACGCTCTTAGTTAGTTTTGTTAGCAGTTAGGTTACTCAATTTTATAGGTCCTTTTAACTATGGATCTTGGTTCTATTTTTTGGGCCTTTTAATGGCTGTATAGGTAAACCTTTTTCTAGGGCACCTTGTCATCTACGTTAGTTATTAGAGGGTCGCCGATGGCGACTAGTCTATATCTTTATGATTGTTTTTAGTCTGCAGGTCATTGTTTCTATCGTCATTTATTATCGTTATACATGACATATTTGTACGAAGGTCAATTTAAATGTATGTTAATATTGTGGGTCCTTGGGCTGGCCATCTTAGAGCTTGGGGTCGTGCCCCAAATAATTTATTTCAGTATTGTTTGTTATGGCCACATTGTATTGATATCTACGCCTAACTCTGGGCTTCTCTTTCTCTCTCTCTCTATTCGAGTATTGTTATTTATTGAAGAAAAGAAATAAACTCTCTTGTGATCAACCTGACCTTTTATTTTTGGTAAATATTGGGAAAGGAGGGGGGNATTCCAATGAGCGTGGATATTTTAACCTGGAGGTTGTGAGTCCAAAGAAAACCTTGTCTGTGACCTGGGTTCATTATCTGTTGAATTGAGTGGTATTAAAAAGATTATTTCTGAGTTTAATTAAGATCGAATCGTTTATTCAATAGCACGGATACAAAGAAAGTAAAGGTAACTAGGAGCAACGCAGTGCTCATAACAGTATATAAAAAACAAATATTACTAGCTCTACGCTCATAATCTTATATATAAGGTGCTTCATTTAATTAATACCATTCTCTCTCCATCCTGCTCCATTGGGTACTTATTGTGATAGAATATAACAATTAAAATAGAGGTGCCAATCTTCCACTTGCTACCCGTTTGGGCTACAAGAATTATTGTAATCACACCAGAGGTATCAGTAAAGTGGATTTTATAAGAAATGTACCCAAATTTTCGTGGAGTGGGAAATCACTTAGGAAAGGCCACCATCCAGCCCCGACCTCCCTGTTATTGGCAAACAAGACTAGATAAGTCAGACATTTAATACGCCAACTTATAAAACATATTTGAATAAATTTCACTTCTTTTAGAGCGTTTTGATCCAAAATAGTAATAGCCTATCAGACAAATATCCCCAAACATAATTAAGTGATTAACAGGTTCCAACATTGATATTATATAGGTAGACCTACTTCTACCCAACATCGATGTGAAGAACATTCAAATTTTATCTTAGTTTAAATAATGGGCAAAAATGATATTTCTAACAAATAAATCTAATTTACTTATATTTAATGTGCACTTGATAAACACTCAAATTATCAGCGTGATACCAAAAAAACAACTTTATCTATAACAGTGAGCCTAATATTAAAATGGACGAACCCGTATAGAAGTAATAAATAGCCCCCCTCTCCTATTCGTAATTGGACCAGGGTCCTCTAGACATGTGATTGGTCACACTAACCACTTTGTAAATAATGAGTGAACTTTATCTTTGCTTTTTAATTTGTTCTTGAGCCGGGTTTATTCACTGTATCTTAAACCAATTTTATAAAATTCTTGACCTATTTTCATGTATAGTAATAGACGTGAGAATACTCTGCTTTTCAGATGTTTGAATCTCTTCACAACTATCTATCTATCAATATATATAAAACCATTTGTTGTCCATACATAGACATTGGTCATTTTTTAAAATTTTCCACACATTCTATTTCTCATTCCCGCGTTGAACTCTTTTATGCATAGATGTGCTTATTTGTATACACTGCATACGAGCTAGGTTGAGAGTGTAAGTTAAACAGACCTCTCTCCAGTTCATAGAATTACTTCGTGCCCGTTGCATACTTGCCCTGATTTGTTCCAATGTTTATCTTGCACAACAGCTTTTGTTTCATACAACAGCCACGTGCATCTACTCTCAACTTATCTCAAATGTACGTGTTCAGATAATAATATGCGCTCTATATTCCATGAAGAGGAAGATCGGACAGGGCAGCCACCTGCGGAGTGTTTTAAGGCAACAGCAGTGGGGCCACCTGTTGTCATCGGCCGCGTCGCCCCGGGAGGTCTGTAGCCCCCCATTCCCCTTGTCGGTCTAGCCCGACTCCCCCCAGCAGCGCTCACACCAAATAGACAAGCCAGACCAATGACTGTTACCGGTTTTTTAAAGGAATAAAAGAACATTCGAAAGGGAGGAGGGGTTGTGAGGGGATGTTGGCTCGGCTTGATGTTTGATCACAGACCTTACGCAGTTCGTTGGAACATTCGAACGGTTTTTTTTTTACATCTACGGTTGGTGTTACATTAAAACCTTCAATGTCTTGTTTTTCTGCCAGTGTTTATCGTATTCGCGTGTGAGTGTGACCTTGAGTGTCCAGACGGAGTGGCGGACCACCCACAAGTGTGTGACAACAGACGCAAGACAGCGTGGGGACTCAAGGTAACGTTATACTTCAACAATGTGAGGGAATCCTTGTAGATTGCTATAATGCGCTTTTATATACAGTTTATATTTAATTTTGTTGGACTGGATACGGCGAATTATATACTCTAGATTTCATTACAAGTATTTATAATATTTGCGCCGCCATTAACCAAGTATATTGAAGAACTTGAATCACGAATACAATCGGCCAGTATCGAATCACAAATCTATAATTATTTCAAAACTATTATTCAGCGGCCAATGAGTAATAAACAATTACTATTAATGTTAGGCTGATTAGTAAAACTTTAATATCAACAATGTGGATTATATTGTTGTACCTTAACCACCCTTATTTTGTGATAAGTGAGATCTATTACAAATATTATATCATATGCAAAACTAAAGATTTTTTTTTATAAATATACACTTTATTAACACACCAAATCGACCAATCAGATCCCAGAGTGTTATTTCGAATGGATTTATTGAATGTTGGCAAACTGGATATATGTAGTGGCTTAAAAGGAAAAAAAATAGGATTTATTATATTTTGACACAATACAAATGCATTGTTGTAGGGCTGGGCGAAATTTCTTCGAAACGCGTGATAAAGGATGAACTTAAGGGCTCCGACTACCAAAGCGCTAAAACCCATTGCATATGTCCAGATGCACCGCATTATTTACGACGAGGTTTGCTCTTTCCAAATATAGTTCAAGGCAAAATGTAGTTTATAAGAAGTCTTATTCAAACGTGCTTGTGAACAGCTATAACAGAACATTTTGAGATAGTTGAGCAATACTCGGGTTTTGTAAAAATACCTTCCTATAAAATGCGACTGTAATTGCGTGGTCTGACAGACAATGTTGATTGTGCTACCCTCGAATATTGGCCGTTACGTCCTTCCGGTCTCACCTGCCTCTCCTTCCTTATAGGAGGGGACTATACAAGTTGCCTACATGAGTGGGGATCACTACATATGTAAGGACTCTGACTGATAAACTCTTTGAATGAGTGACTCACTGACTGGTTGACTCACTGAATTATTAACACTCTGACTGATTGACTCTTTGAATCATTGACTCTATGACTGGTTGCCTCAGTGAATGATTGCCTTTATGACTGATTGACTCACAGAATTATTTACTCTTTGAGTGATTGACTTTCTGACTGGTTGATTCCTGGAATTGTGTTGCTAATAGTCTCCATGATAGTTACTTGTATTGCTAATATTAACGGAGACATAAAGAATGGTTGGTCCTTTAGACTAGTAGTCAGTCAGACCAGATAGGATGTAACCAGGGTCTTCTAAACTTGTAGTCAGTCTTCCTGAACAGACAGGATGTAACCAGGGTTCTCTAGACCTGCAATTAGTCTCTCTGACTAGACAGGATGGTCCTCTAGACCTGTAGTCAGTCTCTCTGACTAGACAGGATGGTCCTCTAGACCTGTAGTCAGTCTCCCTGACCAGACAGTATGTAGCCATGGTCCTCTAGACCGGCAGTCAATCTTCCTGAACAGACAGAAAGTCCTCTAGACCTGCAATCAATCTTCCTGAACAGACAGTATGTAACCATGGTTCTCTAGACCGGCAGTCAGTCCTCCTGACCATTCCACCCCGGTCGTGGACTAGTGTATGTGCTATATTATTATTATTATTATTATTATTATTATTATTATTATTATTATTATTATTATTAGCACCGCGTCTTACTACCTGTTCGGATTATACGCACTTATGCTATTGTGTAATGGTAGGGTGATTGTGAGATGAAATGGAGGACGTACAGTTTAACGTGGGATCCGAACCACGGTGAAGGCCTGGCATTCTATCTGTGCTATACCAAATGGGAGCAACGTAGGGGAGGGGAGGGGGTCTCGCTGCGGTTTCTTAGTCAGTGTGAAGAACCAGCGGGGGCCCTGTCTTCCACAGGGGGTACACTATTAACGGCAAGAGGTNGGGAGGGGGTCTCGCTGCGGTTTTTTAGTCAGTGTGAAGAACCAGCGGGGGCCCTGTCTTCCACAGGGGGTACACTATTAACGGCAAGAGGTAGGCTCCACCATAATCTTCGGGCCCATCATCTTATTGCGTCAGTACACTGCCTAGTAGGGACTTGTACTTATATCATAATATAGCGTCAGTACGCTGCCTAGTAGATACTTGTACTTATATCATATTCTATCGTCAGTACACTGTCTAGTAGAGACTTGTACTTATATCATAATATAGCGTCAGTACGCTGTCTAGTAGAAACTTGTACTTATATCATATTATACCGTCAGTACGCTGTCTAGTAGAGATTTGTACTTATATTATATTATAGCGTCAGTACACTGCCTAGTAGAGAATTGTACCTATATCATATTATAGCGTCAGTACGCTGCCTAGTAGAGAATTGTACTTATATCATATTCTATCGTCAATACGCTGCCTAGTAGAGACTTGTACTTATATCATATTCTATCGTCAGTACGCTGCCTAGTAGAGACTTGTACTTATCTCATATTATAGCGTCAGTACGCAATTAGTTTAAAAGATTCAGGCACTCTAGCTTCAAGTGCACATTCCCAATAACTCTAATTGAATCCTAAAAGAGCTGCGCACTATAGTTTCAGATATACAATACATTCCTAATAGCTCTAATTGAATCCTACAAGAGCTGCGCACTATAGTTTCAGATATACAATACATTCCTAATAGCTATAATTGAATCCTATAAGAGCTGCACACTATAGTTTCAGATGTACAGTACATTTTTAATAGCTCTAATTGAATCCTACAAGAGCTGCGCACTATAGTTTCAGATGTACACTACATTCCTAATAGCTATAATTGAATCCTACAAGAGCTGCGCACTATAGTTTCAGATGTACAGTACATTCCTAATAGCTCTAAATTGAATCCTACAAGAGCTGCGCACTATAGTTTCAGATGTACAGTACATTCCTAATAGCTATAATTGAATCCTACAAGAGCTCCGCACTATAGCTTCAGGTTTACATTCCTCTCAGAAATAAGTCATATATAGGTGTAATTACGACTAGCCGAAGGTCCCAGTCGCTGATAGCCCACTACTGACGGACCTCCCGGTGGGTTGCTTATATTCTTAGCACTGCCCCCTGGCCATGACTCTGTAGGGGATGTTAGTTGTTAACAACCAGAATTATACTCAGTCTCTTCTCTCTAGCTGGGTCAACAGGACTTTGGAGCTTCAGGAGGCAGCTCACGGGGATATTACTGGAGCTTCAGGAGGCAGCTCAAGGAGGAGATTACTGGTAGGACCACAATTACCTCATACTAGAGCCTAAGAAGGCAGTTCATAAAGGATATTACTGGTAGGATCACAATCACTTATTACTGGAGCTTCAGCTTTTTTAAGTGTGACTGTTGTATTTAGAAGGAGGGGAGAACTTATTCTTTATATTTGAAGCCTAATTATTATTATTATTAGCACCGCGTCTTACTACCAGTTCGGGTTATACACACTTACGCTAATGTGTAATAGTAGGGTGATTGTGAGATGAAATGAAGGACCTACAGTTTAACGTGGAATCCGAACCACGGTGGAGGCCTGGCATTCCCCACATTCACAAGATGTCTTGTCAGAGGTGAAGGAAGGGTTTGGTAATCAGATAAATCTGTGCCGGGACCGAGGATTGAACCCCGGNGGAGCTTCAGGAGGCAGCTCAAGGAGGAGATTACTGGTAGGACCACAATTACCTCATACTAGAGCCTAAGAAGGCAGTTCATAAAGGATATTACTGGTAGGATCACAATCACTTATTACTGGAGCTTCAGCTTTTTTAAGTGTGACTGTTGTATTTAGAAGGAGGGGAGAACTTATTCTTTATATTTGAAGCCTAATTATTATTATTATTAGCACCGCGTCTTACTACCAGTTCGGGTTATACACACTTACGCTAATGTGTAATAGTAGGGTGATTGTGAGATGAAATGAAGGACCTACAGTTTAACGTGGAATCCGAACCACGGTGGAGGCCTGGCATTCCCCACATTCACAAGATGTCTTGTCAGAGGTGAAGGAAGGGTTTGGTAATCAAATAATATACATTAAGATATATGATAGAAAATGTGATAAAATGTGATAGTAAAAATGAGAGTGTAAGTGTGTGTGTGTGTGTGTGTGTGTGTGTGTGTGTGTGAGGGGGTCTGATAGAGAGAGAGAGAATGTGAAAATACAGATTAGGTACACAAAAATTACTTTGAAATATCATGTCCTCAAAATTAAGCAGTTAAATGAAAACGTAGTTTAACTTCTGTATATATATTGTGCAACCATTTGCTAAAATGAACATCAAAACCCATTATTTAAAAAAATTAACACCAAAACTTATATCTAGATAGTTAAAATAACTTTTTTTTAACTTCATTCAATAATTTTATTGTTTTTGAGCTTATAATACATACCGTACCTAAACATATTTAAAAATCATTGTATCATGCGCGAAACAAAACGAAGACAATATTTTCACGAATTTAACAACTTAACCTCTTAATTTTCGAAGTATGCTCAATATTATTGATTTAAATGTGAGTCAACAATAACAACATTCCAATAAAGAATAAATGTTTCTCCAGTTTAGGAATCTCAATATTTAGATGTGTTATGACCAGATAAATATTCAATCAAGGAGAAAATTGTGATGTGTTCAGACCATCAATTAATAAAGATTGAGTTATTATTTTTTAGCCAAAGAGATATATTTTATTTAGAGGTTTACAGCCATGCAGCAAACAACGGTTCCCATAGTGATCAAACAAAGAATGAAAAACTGAAAATTATCTGTGAAAATCGGGTTTTCGCGGAAAACTACTATTTTTCCCGACATCCTGGACTCCTAACCGTTAAAATGGATGGTCATTTGTCAAAATTTGTTCAGTCATTTCCTCGTAATTTCTATTACCGGAAATGGGCTTGTCAAATTATATATAGGATTCACCAAGCCCATTCTAAATTTGAATATTTAAAAAATTGTTCATATTGAATTTCTAATACTCTAGCAGAAATAACCGTTCTTGTTTCAAACAGACGGGAAAAACAACGCTTCATTTTATTTGCTCTGACAGTTTCTTGTTAATTTAAAAAAAAATCTAATAAAAAATTAGAAATTCCAGCTTTGAGGTACACATGTTGGTTCACAGGGCCTACTGGTTTTAAAGAGTTGAACCTCACCGTGCGGTAGATATCAGGTAACATTCATGATAGACAGAATCTTCAGTTTATTAATATAGATTGTTTATTATACCCTTTGTACAATATATCATATTATGTGTGTGTTTTATTGTAAAACTGTTTGATAGATTTCGGCTGGTGGATCAAGTAGATAAATACATATTACATACATACACGCACACACACACATATATATATATATTATATATATATCACATACAATTCAATTACTAAATAGTTTTTGTAAAGTCATTATAATTAATATACGATAAAATGACAAGATATGAGCATACGAGTAGATGCGCATTTTAACCTTGAATATTTGTTACTGTGGAAGCAACGTAAATGTCAAGTGTTTTGGAAGCAAAGTTGAAACTGACTAATATTGAGGGGAGTCAATATATTGATCCGCATACACATGGATAATTTTTTTGAAACGACAAACAAACAATATGGGTTGTAATTTGCTTCTTCTTTTTTTGTCTTTAAAATCTATATTAGGTTAAAGTAAAGTATAATGAAATTTTAAATGGTCTCTTAGATAGCACCACCACGTGGTCTGGCTGGGATGTAGTGCGTTGGCGTCAGGAAAATCTGATGACATCGAGAATCCAGCGTTGCAAAGCTCGTCCTAAGATTGACCACATGAAAGCAAGATAATGAAACACTATTTCCCAATGCAATTCTCTCAGAGTTGATTCCTCCCTCTAGACACAGACCAGCTACACTGGCTGTATTACTCCCTCTAGACACAGACCAGCTACACCGGCTGTATTACTCCCTCTAGACACAGACCAGCTACACCGGCTGTATTACTCCCTCTAGACACAAACCAGCTACACTGGCTCTATTACTCCCTCTAGACTCTAGAATGTTTTCTCTTGTTCAACGATGTGGAATTTCCCGTTTCTGAACCTTTCATGACTTGGCGTATAAACATATTAGAGTGGTTTAACTTATTAACTTATACAACATGTTTTTAGGTGGGCTGTTGGAGTTGGCGGCGCCGCTCCGGATTGTGTTCTGGGTGGGGAGGCGGAGTCTGTAAGCGTAGGCCTCAGCAAGCGCCATGGGTCCGGCCAACGAGAGCGAAGGACATAATAGAGCGTCTCGTCTCATCACAGACTTGACACATGTCGTGCCCATGTCTAACCTCTCCTTATCACACGGCCCTGTCTATACTCTGGCACAGCCTCTGACTACTCTCTCCTTATCACACGGCCTTGTCTATACTCCGGCACAGCCTCTGATTAGCCTCTCCTTATCACACGGCTCTGTCTATACTCTGGCACAGCCTCTGACTAACCTCTCCTTATCACACGGCCCTATCTATACTCTGGCACAGCCTCTCCTTATCACACGGCTCTGCCTATATTCCGGCACAGCCTCTGACTACTCTCTCCTTATCACACGGCTCTGCCTATATTCCGGCACAGCCTCTGACTACTCTCTCCTTATCACACGGCCTTGTCTATACTCCGGCACAGCCTCTGGCTACTCTCCTCTTATCACATGGCCCTGTCTATACTCCGGCACAGGCTCTGACTACTCTCTCCTTATCACACGGCCTTGTCTATACTCTGGCACAGCCTCTGACTAACCTCTCCTTATCACACGGCCCTGTCTATACTCCGGCACAGCCTCTGGCTACTCTCATCCTTATCACATGGCCCTGTCTATACTCCGGCACAGCCTCTGACTACTCTCTCCTTATCACACGGCTCTGTCTATACTCCGGCACAGCCTCTGACTACTCTCTCCTTATCACACGGCCCTGTCTATACTACGGCACAGCCTCTGACTAGCCTCTCCTTATCACACGGCCCTGTCTATACTCCGGCACAGCCTCTGACTAGCCTCTCCTTATCACACGGCCCTGTCTATACTCCGGCACAGCCTCTGACTAGCCTCTCCTTATCACACGGCCCTGTCTATACTCCGGCACAGCCTCTGACTAGCCTCTCCTTATCACACGGCCCTGTCTATACTCCGGCACAGCCTCTGACTAGCCTCTCCTTATCACACGGCCCTGTCTATACTCCGGCACAGCCTCTGACTAGCCTCTCCTTATCACACGGCCCTGTCTATACTCCGGCACAGCCTCTGACTAGCCTCTCCTTATCACACGGCCCTGTCTATACTCCGGCACAGCCTCTGACTAGCCTCTCCTTATCACACGGCCCTGTCTATACTCCGGCACAGCCTCTGACTAGCCTCTCCTTATCACACGGCCCTGTCTACACTCCGGCACAGCCTCTGACTAGCCTCTCCTTATCACACGGCCCTGTCTATACTCCGGCACAGCCTCTGACTACTCTCTCCTTATCACACGGCCTTGTCTATACTCCGGCACAGCCTCTGGCTAGCCTCTCCTTATCACACGGCTCTGCCTATACTCCGGCACAGCCTCTGACTACTCTCTCCTTATCACACGGCCCTTGTCTATACTCCGGCACAGCCTCTGACTAGCCTCTCCTTATCACACGGCCTTGTCTATACTCTGGCACAGCCTCTGGCTAGCCTCTCCTTATCACATGGCTCTGCCTATATTCCGGCACAGCCTCTGATTAGTTTCCTTAGCACACGGCCTTTAACAGACCTCGTGGGGAGCAACATGTAGACCGCTACATTACCTTTAGATTTGTCTCATTTTTATTCTAATCATGTCCGACAAATCGGTTAAGTCCATAGAACACCTGCTTACAAGTTATGGAGCCCGGATTCGATTACCACATTGCCCCGATATGAATCATTAGTGAAATCGGTGCTCTGTATTTAACACTGGTGAATTAACTTATCGAGACTGGGTATTGTGTATTTGTACTAAATTAAAGTTGTGTGCTGATACAACAGTTTGTTTATAAAGTGCACGTCTGTTTTGATGAATAGTTCACTGAGAGCTTGCATACAGGAATAGATGGTTTGGTGGAGTAGTTCACTAAAAGCTTGTACACAGGTATAGATGGTTTAGTGGAGTAGTTCACTGAGAGCTTGTACACAGGTATATATGGTGTTGTGGAGTAGTTCACTGAGAGCTTGTACACAGGTATATATGGTGTTGTGGAGTAGTTCACTGAGAGCTTGCACACAGTTATAGATGGTCTGGTGGAGTAGTTCACTTAGAGCTTGTACACAGGTAAAAATGGTCTGGTGGAGTAGTTCACTGAGAGCTTGCACACAGTTATAGATGGTCTGGTGGAGTAGTTCACTTAGAGCTTGTACACAGGTAAAAATAGTCTGGTGGAGTAGTTCTCTGAGAGTTTGTACACAGGTATAGATGTGTTTAGTAGAGTAGTTCACTGAGAGTTTGTACACAGGTATATATTGTGCTGTGGAGTAGTTCATTGAGAGCTTGTACATAGCTATAGATCGTGTATTGTCCAGTGCGCAGGCGCACTGAGCGATTAGCCGGGGGTCATGCAGCCACGAAAGGTCAATATGACCCTGTCAACAATCTTAAAACCAGTTTTGTCTTCTATTCAACAACATAGATTAAATTGTATTTGCTTTTAATTTGCTCACAACATGTCTCCACAGCATATTCAAAATAACGTGGAGGTTCCCTCCACTTCCCTATAGCTATTTGCGTGGGGAGCTCAGTAACCATTCTATAACTCCTTAGTACGATTCTGGAATTTGGCTTCTGAGGACGTTATCACCAGAAACATTATCAAATGGTTTACATTAACAGCAATAACAGTTTTCATCTCACACTCACATGTCGACTACAATGCTCGGTGGTTGAAGGTGTTACTAGTGCTGGCTCTGCTGTAGACCATGTTAATATTTTGCAGGAAATGTTCATTTCTATCTGGGGGAAATGGGGGGCATGAGCGTTACGGACTAACCCACATGTTCATTACAAGAGGAGGGACAGTGATGCCATGTACAAGATGCACATGACGTCATGTAGCGACCAATTGGTTCCACCATGGTGTTAATTGAGCTGTAGGGGCAATTTGTTGCATTTCGCGAGGTCAATGAAACATGGGAACAAAACATATTTTAATTATCATGGAAATTGTGAATACAAACTGGATATGGGTTTTTAGAGTTGTGTACGAAGACACTACTTTATGCGGGGGCTGGGTGAAAGCCTCCCACTGACCACTGGACTACGCCACTTGATTACCCAAGTAAGGCTTGGGACGTCGGTGGCAACCTCCAGGGTCGATGACGGAGTTTCTTAGCCCCTGGATAAGAGGATTGGCACTGGGAAGCCTGTCGTAGAAGGACTGCGCCAGCTTCCGAAAGTGGTCCTTGATGGCAGATATCTCCAGGTGACAATCCACAGTCACATTCCGAGCATACCAAGGTTCGTCCACAATGATCCTCAGACACATGCTCTGGAACGCCTGCATCCAACCTCTTATACGTGTCCGCCAGGTGACCCCAAGCAGGACGAGCATAGTCGAAGAACGCCTGTTTGGCAGTGGGCCCATGATTTCCAGCCTTTGCCTCGCCTTGTTCAGTCTCTCAGTACAGTGTAGTCGCCAGGTCAGTTTGGTGTCCAGCGTAAGTCCCAGGTACTTAACACTGTTCGCCCAGCTGATCTGTTCTCCGAACAACTGGAGTGGGGCCGGCCTGTAGAACTTTCTTTTCTATGTGAAGAGCACTGGTATGCTCTCCTTCACGTTCATACTCGTCCACCAGATGGTCAGCCACCCTTTCTACTGCGTCAGGTGAGTCTGGAGTCTCCTATCTCCCAGCGGCGTCCTTCAGGACGTCCTCATATTGTGAGTGCCTCTCACTCATTTGGCGTTCCAGAGTACGACCGTGAGCTCCTTCAGCACTGGCGGTCCTCTATTCGGGTGCACTGCCATGAAAGACCAGGTAGAGGATGATGTGCTTCACGACCATCCTCTGGGATGGGGCTTACAGTAATAGAGAGATCAAGGGAGAGAAAGGGGTGCGGGAGTGGTAGTGGGGGGAATAGGAGCTAGCCAGAGCTTGACTTAGGAGTGAGTTCCTGAGCAGTGTAGGCACTTTGAGGGAGATAACCTCTCGTCTAGGCCCTCGTCCCTCTTGTGGTAACTACCATAGAACCCACATATCGGACTGTCGCGGCAGTACTTCCTCATATGACTGAACTGGTGGCAGTTCTTGCACTAGATGGGGCCACCGGCTGACCTGTACTTCTCCACCTATATGCGGAGCCCACACAGGGCTGTAAGAGTATACAGCTTTGTGGTGTGCTCCCTGGGAGTCACAATGACAACGAAGTTTGGCAATATCTACCTCTCTCCGGTCTTCCAGTTACGTTTTCATTTAAAGAGCATCTGGCTGAGAGTTTCCACGGGGAATCTCATCTCCACCAGCTCTCCATGAACGTCATCTGGCATTGTGTTGGTCAAAAGTACCTTGACCACAACCCTGACCAAACTTTCCTTGCCCAGCTCGTAGGAGCAGTTCTGGCTTCCTAGACTAGGAAAAGACCTTTAGAGGGCTGGGTAAGCTCCATCCAAACCACATTGGAGTCGCACGCGATCTCCCGACTGCTATACAGCCTCCACCGCTCTTAAGGCTCTGTACGAATGACCCTCGCCACCTTGGAGTAGTCCTCCACATCACACAGGAGGATGGGAGCGATCCCCCCCCCCCCC
>CABFOW010001431.1:61607-106151 GCA_902141385.1 Timema californicum
TTTTTTAAAACCAAGTACTTCCAAAAATACTTAGTTTTGAAGTAAGAGAAAATAATATTTTGAATTGAACAGCGCCAGCGCAAGGAACATCATCCTTGAGCAGTTGGCAAACACTCAACACATGTGCTGCGCCCTCTCGATCAAGATTGAAACTTCTTTATTAGCTCTGTGTGATAATACCACCTAGCATACCATTTTTCATGTCTTTCCCGTACCCTTTTTTCGGTCTTCATTTGTTTTCTTTGTCTTCAGTTGTCTCGACAAGTCTGTGAGTGTGTGTTGTGGTTGTTCTATTAGTTTTTAAATACTAATAAAAGCTAGTATACCAAAGTGTTGTGAGATGGGGCAGCCACTCAGAAAATGTTCATTTAATTCTTCTTTGGAAACAGAATACCCTTTCATCAAACTAAAAACAGTGATAACCCTCTCATTGTTATTTGTGAGCTGTGTAGAGGTGAAGTTGACCTAAGCAATGGTGGTCACACAAACATTGTGAGGCATTTTAAGCAACGCAAACACTTACTAGCAGTAAATGCAGCCACATCAAGTAGTACGGTAAGCAAGTTCTTAAAAAAACGTATTAACTTCTGAAAATTTTCTTTTGGAAGTCAAAGAGGGTACGTTCGCATATCATACAATTAAACATATGCAGAGTTTTCGTTCCCTTGACTGTACGTCGAAGCTGGTACCAGGTATGTTTGAACCGATGTTCTCCTCAGCCCGCACTAAAACGGAAGCAATTGTAAAAAACGTTTTAGCGAAGGAGGCCCAGGAGATATTGAATATAGATTTAGGAACAGCACATTATTTCAGCGTTATGATTGAGTCTTCCAATTACCATAACATAAGATAGTTCCATTGATTGTACGATACTTTGACTGTACCCAGGGAGTAAAAGTCAAGCTTCTGGAACTGAAAGACCTTCCTGGGGAAACATCTGAACAGTTACACAGCTTCGTTTACTCTACCTTGTTTTCATTAAACTTAGTGGAAAAGTGTGTTGGTCTTTCTGCAGACAATATCAACACCAACTTTGGAGGCCCTAATCGGAGGGGGGAAACAAACCTGTTCAAGAAGCTCAACAACTCTTGTGCAAAAGCTGTGGTTGGCGTAGGCTGTGTTGCACATGTGATAAACAACTGCATTCAGAATACAACAGACTTGTTACTGATTGACATCGAAGTAGTAGTTATCAAGATTTACAAACTTGTTTATATCCACACTGTTCGTGTAAGTACATTAAAAACCTTTTGTGAGTCTGTCGAAATGGAGTACAAGAAGATGCTATCTTTTTCAAAGACTCGATTCCTCTGTTTGATGCCAGCTGTGGAGCGTATTCTCTTAATGTATGAACCTTTGAAGGAGTATTTTCTAACTTCTCCTTCTTGCCCAACAATATTGAAACATTTGTTTGAAAACCCTGTGGGTGAAGTATGGTTGTGGTTTGTTCTCAATGTTAGCTTTCTATTTCACGAGGCAATTTTAAATATTGAAGGTGATAATAAGTGTGCAACTGATGCCGCACTGGGATAATTTGAGCTGCTTGAGAAATTGAAAAGCAGGGAAAATTCTGCATTCTTGCCAGTGAAAGTAAGAAGCTGTCTTTAGACAGCGAGGTGAATTACAGAAGTGATTTTTCTACAGAAGCTAAGGCTTTATACTTGAGTTGCATTGCATACTTGGAAAAATGGACTGCTAATCTGCAACAGTTAAATACTTTTTAAATGGATCAGATTACATAAGCATGTTACGTGGGAGATGGTGCTGGCTTCGTATGAGGCTTTTAAAACATGCCATTGTCTCTACTGTAGATGAAGATTGTCTTTTCGACGAAATTACAGCATTAAAAAACTTTCTAGCTGGGGACAAAATTCCTGAGGGGAATGAGAGTAAAATTCCTATTCAAACCAGGTGGTTGGAAGTGTTTACTTATATGAACAACAAGCTTCAACCTCTTAAAAAACTTCAGTTGCTATGTGAGTTTATATTTTGCCTGCCTGCCAAGATTTCTTCAGCTAAGAGACTTTATTCAATAATAAATAACTACTGGGCGAGTGAAAAACCCCAAATGAGCATTGGGACATTAAAGGCTGTGATGCAGGTCTACAACAATTTTGACGAAACCAGTATGGAAATTCCAATAACTGAAATCTAAAGAAAAGCTTCTAAAAGCAATTCATAGCTCAGATAAATATGAATGTTATGATTATGAAGCAAAAGCCAGCACAAGTAGTTACTAAATTGTTATTTTAAAATTTACTTTCTCCTTATTGAATTTTTTTAAGTACTGTAGTCTTATGTTTTATTTACCAATGGGTTTGTACACATGATTAGTCCTAAAATATTTATTTTTTAGAAGTTTTAGGCACAAGTATTATTTATAAAAAGACTATGTACACAGTAATAAAAGCCAATCTAATACTTGATGTATATAAATTTGATTTTATGTAACCCGCTCTGTTAAACTAGTATTCAAAAGTGAATTTTAATAAATGGTTTTATCTTTAAACTATTTTTATTTCTCTTCTATCTACTTTATACATAAATTATACACGCACGTCGCACACCATGCTACTCGTATATGTGATCTATTTTAATGTCCTGCTTTTTCTAAAAAAAATTATGGTCACCGTAACTAAATAGTATCTGTGGTAAGACGTCACGAACTGTTATCAGCCGGGTAACCGGTTCAAGTAACCTCTCACCTCGCGGCGGGGTATACTCTGTAACCGGTATAAACCGGCCCCTCAGCCGACCTTGGACCTAGGTACAAACCTCTCTCTCGCTCTGTCTCTCAGACAATTTCAGAACAGTTTTTAACCGTCGATCAACAAGAACAGACCACATCTGAGAGCAGGTCGATATGGGGTCCTTGGTTCGATTCAGACCAGGTAAATAACGACTTTATCTGTTTCTCTAAATTAAGCCCGGGGTTGTAAGCTGATATTCAGCTCCGTTTGTTTGCTTCAATCAAAGACCCTCCCAGGGGAACAATAGTAGCTTTGTTATAGGAGCAATAGTAGCCTTGATAGACCCTCTCAGAGGAGCAATAGTAGCTTTGTTACAACGATAATGTTACACGATGAAAGGTTTCGGCAAGTCCTGAACGCCTCAGTTGTATAAATTATGTGATCAAGTGAACACCTCTAGATATATAAATACTCATTCCGGAATGTAGACCTTTAGAAACCTCCAAACCACTCGGTCATTTCCGGACTTCTACACAGGCCATAGTCTCCATGTAGATACATCCGGACTTCTACACAGACCCTAGTATCCATGTAGATACATCCGGACTTCTACACAGACCTAGTATCCATGTAGATACATCCGGACTTCTACACAGACCCTAGAACCCATGTAGATACATCCGGACTTCTACACAGACCCTAGAATCCATGTAGATACATGTGGACTTCCACACAGACCTAGTATCCATGTAGAAACATCCAAACTTCCACACAGACCCTAGTATCCATGTAGATACATGTGGACTTCCACACAGACCTAGTATCCATGTAGAAACATCCGGACTTCTACACAGACCCTAGTATCCATGTAGATACATGTGGACTTCCACACAGACCTAGTATCCATGTAGAAACATCCGGACTTCTACACATACCTAGTATCGATGTAGATACATGTGGACTTCCACACAGACCTAGTATCCATGTAGAAACATCCAGACTTCCACACAGACCCTAGTATCCATGTAGATATATCTATCAAAGTCGGAGTGGTTTGTTCTGAAAATTTTCTGGAAAAAGATAAACAGCACGTCCAATTAAAAAGCTGCTTGGCTTTTTAAATATTAAAGTATGATTGGGTAAAATTGGAGATTGCCCTTCCATATTGATAGTCAGGGAACTGGGTGTTGTGTCTTTTCTATAATTAAGCTAGTTTGTAAGTGGCAAGCGGAAATTGGACACAATACAGGCATGACGTCAGATTGTGTGGATGGTGGTAATTGCATAACAAACCAAGCAGTGTACTGTACATGTTATTATTATTATTATTATTAGCACCGCGTCTTACTACCCGTTCGGGTTATACGCTCTTACGCTAATGTGTAATGGTAGGGTGATTGAGAGATGAAATGGAGGACCTACAGTTTAACGTGGAATCCGAACCACGGTGGAGGCCTGGCATTCCTCACATTCACAAGAGGTCTTGTCAGATGTGAAGGAAGGGTTTGGTAATCAAATAAATCTTTGCCGGGACCGAGGATAGAACCCCGGCCGCCAGCATAGAAGTCTGACACCTTACCCCTAGACCACCAGGTCACCCTACATGTTATTGAAAGTGGTGTATTGTTGCAGGTGGCGTGTGGCAGGTGCCCGCCTCCAGGTGGTGGAGTGGTGGTGCTATGGGGGAAATAGCAGAGGAGCTACGAGCAGCATCACCTGCACTGGCTCACCAGGTAATCTTGTCTTCATTCAGTAGTAACGTTCATACGCCAGGCAATGGAACATGGCAACTCAGATTAAAATGTCTCCCGGAATTTCCTTAGTCTAGTACCCCTTTCAGTGCCACGTCGTAACTAGGATACCTTCTCTGTTCATGTCCTAACCAAGTTACCCTCTCTGTTGATGTCCTAACCAAGGCACCCTCTCTGTTCATGTCCTAACCAAGGTAACCCCTCTGTTCATGTCTTAACTAAGTTAACACCTCTGTTCATACCCTAATCAAGTTATCCTCTCTGTTGATGTCCTAACCAAGGCACCCTCTCTGTTGATGTCCTAACCAAGTTACCCTCTCTGTTCATGTCCTAACCAAGGCACCCTCTCTGTTCATGTCCTAACCAAGGCACCCTCTCTGTTCATGTCCTAACCAAGGTAACCCCTCTGTTCATGTCTTAACTAAGTTAACACCTCTGTTCATACCCTAATCAAGTTACCCTCTCTGTTGATGTCCTAACCAAGGCACCCTCTCTGTTCATGTCCTAACCAAGGTAACCCCTCTGTTCATGTCTTAACTAAGTTAACACCTCTGTTCATACCCTAATCAAGTTATCCTCTCTGTTGATGTCCTAACCAAGGCACCCTCTTTGTTGATGTCCTAACCAAGTTACCCTCTCTGTTCATGTCCTAACCAAGGCACCCTCTCTGTTCATGTCCTAACCAAAGCACCCTCTCTGTTCATGTCCTATCCAAGTTAACACCTCTGTTCATACCCTAATCAAGTTACCCTCTCTGTTGATGTCCTAACCAAGTTACCCTCTCTGTTCATGTCCTAACCAAGGCACACTCTCTGTTCATGTCCTAACCAAGGCACCCTCTCTGTTCATGTCCTAACCAAGGTAACCCCTCTGTTCATGTCTTAACTAAGATACACCCACCCCCGTCTGCTCAACGCCTAAGTGATGTTTATATTGCTACAGAGTGACAGTGAGGGTAGCAGCTCTAGTCAGGATGTGATGCCAGGGCTGGTCCTTGGAGCGACAGCGGGAACGACCGCCGGAATCACCTGCAGGTGCGTCTAACACACTTCCTTTTATAGACTAGAGCCGGATCAGAAGGTCTAGACAAATAAACTTATCTGACAGTTAAAAAGTAACTAGTTCAACGGTTCTACTGTCATGTATTCATAAGCCGAACTACGTGAACTATTAGTTAATGTTGACTTATTTATATTTATTTTCTCTATTCTATGAAATTTTATTTCTATGCCATTCTAACTATACACGCCATGTTATACTATGATGCAATGTATAACTCTATACACGCCATGCTATGCTAGGATGCACTGTATGAATCTATACACGCCATGCTATGCTAGGGTGCACTGTATAACTCTATACACGCCATGCTATGCTAGGGTGCACTGTGTAACTCTATACACACCATGTTATAGTAGGACGCATTGTATGAATCTATACACGCCATGCTATGCTAGTGTGCACTGTATGAATCTATACACGCCATTTTATACTAGGATGCACTGTATGAATCTATACACGCCATGCTATGCTAGGGTGCACTATATAACTCTATACACACCATGTTATAGTAGGACACATTGTATGAATCTATACACGCCATGTTATGCTAGGATGCACTGTATGAATCTATACACGCCATGTTATGCTAGGATGCACTATATGAATCTATACATGCCATTTTATACTAGGATGCACTGTATGAATCTATACACGCCATGTTATGCTAGGATGCACTGTATGAATCTATACACGCCATGCTATGCTAGGGTGCACTGTATAACTCTATACACGTCATGTTATAGTAGGACGCACTGTATATTTACATTCGCTAGTAGGGCTCGCATTTAGATCAGAAGTTTATACATGTCAATTACAGAGACTGCCTTATAATCCGGCCACACATAGTGCTACGCTAGCTATGAATGCTACGTTCGCTGTTTTTTAGCCACATACTCTACTTGCACTGTTCAACTAAAACGGATTTCTCTTCGTTCAATGATAGGGTTACCATCATTTTAATAGTCAATTTGAGGACACACACATAAAGACATCATTTCAATTGATAATAAAAATGCTATACTGTGCTAGAACATAGGTTTTACCTATATATTTGAGTGCATACGTATATTTTTGGACTTCGGTAAACCTAAATAAAATACAAAATATATTTTTTAATGTTTTGTATTCTGCCATGCTTTTTATTATTAGTTCAATTTTTTGGAGGATGTGGAATGTGGATGTTTAATTTATTTTTTAAACATGGCAATTTAATTAAAATAACTTAATTTGCAAAGCTAGGACCTGGAATTTCTTCTCTCTCATCAATCTTATCTGGCCGTGTATATTTCTCACTTGATGCAACTTTGTTCAAAAACTGTTTATCTAAATCTATACGGTCATAAAATTCAACACAAGAAAATTTTGCATTTATTTTGACATTCAGTAGATCCTTCATTATAGAAACATGCAGTCTACTTCTTTCTGGGGCCCAAACTATTTTGATATTCAGTAGATTCCTCTTTGTTTAGAAACATGCAGTCTACTTCTATCTGGGGGCCAAACGTTTCCCATCACCGTAAAAACCCTCTCCACCTGTGCACAAGTACCTAGCATACTCATCACGAACTGTACTAATTTCACTAAATTAGTGAAGGACACATCACATTTTATTAACACATTAAAAATAAAAAATACACTCCTCTAGAGCAGGAAATGTTGGTGCATCTGCAGGTCTTAATGCCCACACTGATTTAAATTTTACCACAATTTGATTCAGTGTGTAACGCTCATCAAACAAGTCGTCAATATTTATAAAATTTGGAACTACACTATTAACAACAATTGCATTTTTTTCTAATTCGGGGTTCCTACGGTCTATAAAGCTAGAGAAAGTCAGAGAAAAAAAATAACATGAAAAAAATCAGGGAAAGTCAAGGAAATGACAATTCATGTCACATTTCTATTTCATCGGAAATTGTAGAGCAGCAGATCGAAGGTGTTGCCAAAAGTGAAAGTAGTATAGTGCCTCGAAGAAACCCTAACAATTTTTCTATAAAAGATTAAATGGGCTTTGCAAGTTGTTGACAAAAAATTATTTCGATTCGTGCAATAATTTAATTACAGTTTTTCATTTGATATTTTCGAGTGTTCCATTGACAGAGCCTTTACTCTTGGTGAAGACAAGGCTGCATATTTAATTATGCATGGCTTGGCTCCATTCTTTCAGAACAATTTACTGAACTGGCTAAAATAATGTTACGCCTGGGTAATTTATTTTGAGGAAGCGTTGAATAAAGTTTCAAAGAGGACAAATTGACATTGTAATAGGATTTTGGGACCAGGAAAATCATAATGTCGTCAGTTGTTACATAAACAGTGTGTTTTTCGATAGGAGCACCGCTGAATAGTTACTGAATCATTTCTTGGATGGCATTTCTCCTCTTCCACTCTCTAAGTTGATACAAGTGTCATTGTGTGACATCATCTGATTTCAGTCTGTCGAACAATTGTTTAGCTGAAAATGAAATGTGTTTATTAACTTCCCTTTCTTCCAGCTTTGTTAATGCATGCATTTGCTGCTTCTGTGGCAGTAATTTCATCAGATTCCAGCTTCATAATAACCTTTTGGAGTATGTTTTAATTGATCTATGCAAAAACGTGAGATAAAGCTCATTGACTGGATCTTGAAAAGAGTCCATAAAAGTTTTGGACATTGCTCAAGTGACAGAAAATTTTATTTAAATCCATTGAAAATTTGCACGATTCTTTCAATAGCCGGAACTAAACTTAAGAATCTTGTACTGCTATGAGACAACACTTTTGACGTGAATACGTCTTTAAATTTGCTACCATACGGGGGCAATCCAAAAAACTTAATGATAACAAAATCGGGGGATACAGTTTGGCGTTGTAGTTTAGAATCTATCCTCTACATCCAAAATTAAATTATACCACTGGATAGCTAAAGGATCAAAGAACGCATGACGATACGCGAGAACAGTTACGCATCGCGCGCGGTGGAGGGGGAAGCGCCGCCATTTTGAGGTTATTTTGCTGCGTATCGAGATTTGTAATTAGTATAACTTTTGACTCGGAGAAGCTATGATGTTCGTTTAGGTTTTAATCGTCAGCTGTCGTCAAAATCTATCGATTGTATATAACACATTAGTTTAAAGTAGTGACAGGGAATATAATAAGGTGTTAGAATACCAGAAATCTCGATGTATCTTGTATTCCATTTGTGTCGTTCTTTTCGTATCACAGGCCTATAATTAATAAAGTTATATTGTAACACAATAATTATTTGTTTCCTTGCTTTTATCATAAATACATAAATAGAAATATTTTATTTAAAAAAAATACAACTCGTTACATAAACGTATTCACGTACAACACACGGCCGTGTCCATGACACAGCCACACCCCATTTTTTTGTACTCTATGTCTACACATTCACATAATTCTTTTAATCGTGTGACTCTAACTGTAGAGATATTAAAATATTTGTATATTTTAATCACCAAGATTTCAACATCGACAGGCAAAAGTCACATGCCGTTTGCACAGAACTATGCACAATATGTGCAGAACAACCAATTCCTATAATAGGCATACTCAATGCATCTTTGAGTTTTCGAAAAATTTTCTCTTCGCCTTTTCTCTTAGCACCCCAAAAATGTGTATTTAGTTTTTCTGCACAGAAACCAATCGCTTTGTCATTAAGTGCATTTTTCTTGATACAGTCCAAGATGTAATTAATAACTCATAGTGTGTGCAGTTTCACCTGGCAGCTCGGCAAAGTGAATCATCTTTACTTGAACCCCTTCTAACGTTAAATATCTAATTACATTGGGAGATAGTTTTATGTATTTACTATTTGAACAGTCAATTGCGACTGTTACATAATTAACAGATTTTAACTCTTAAAAATTGCATTAAAAACGTGTGGTGAAATAACATTAACAACTGTCGCTTTCATTTTGGTTCTTGCAGCAGAATACTTTGGTTTATTTACATGTTTTATCAATATTGGCGTGGAGTCTGATGTTTTAAAACTAGGTTCATTCAGAGTGGTGTGATATGCAAAAGCAGAATCCTTGGCACTACATTGTAAGTCACTGTCAGTTGCTTCTTTAGTTTTAAAAACCGAAGTTATATTGAATGATGGCGCAGCATTACCGGCCTTTTTTTTTTTTTGTCACTGTTGATGTGATCGTTTGTACCACTGCGTCCTTTATGAGCTAGGTACTGAAAACTTTGAGTTAAACCATTAGGACGCAGTTTCCAAATCTTGTTTTTTTTTTTAAAGTGTCACTGAAAGTACATTTTTGTTTTCCCCATATTGAACTATTAAACAAGTATATACAACTGCAAATGCGCTTCATAAGAAAGAATAACTGAACTAAGACGCAGAACACAGCGAAACCCGACTGCAGACAAAATACGTACAACCAACAACACGACAACAAACAGCTGAATAACGGATTAACAGTCATTTGACCCCAGTGATCCCTATACTATACTGGATGGACTTAACAGTTTGTTTCAATGTTCTTTTGTGAAAATATGTCTCTGATGAAGAGAACTATTATTAACTGTTAAAATAGTGAAATATTATACCACACTTGGTTGAAGAAACATTTACATTAAAGGATATGCCATTCACTTTTACAGGTGGGTCGTTGCAGCGTGGCTGCAGGTTATTGCACTAAAACGTATTTTTAGTTTTTTATTGGGAAAGGATCTATACAATAAGCCCTCCCTCACTGTAACGTAACTCACAATGAATGAGAAACTAAAAAACCTCTGGAGGACCAGTGTTACGAACACGGACAAATGGACTGTATGGTGGAATGGGAATGGGTAGAGGCAACTCACCTTCACTTTATGTTGTCTGATTGGTATTGTCATGGAGAAGTCCTCTTCATTAACACACGCACACGAATAACCGAGACTGGACCGCTTCCGGATGAAAGTTCACGGAACTTTACCTCACTTCTGGCTCTATTGAGTCTCAGCGCACGACTCACTAAATTCGACAGTGCTAAAAAAACGTGCCAGTGACACTTAGTGGGAAAACAATAGGCCTAGAGTGGTCCAGGTAGGTTCTTGTTGACCTCAAGAGTGAAGAAAGGTTCAGGGAAGTGGGAAGGGTTAAGAAAGTGTAAGAAAAGAACATCAAACAGTCTAACCTCAACACTAGGAGAATATACAAACACACAACATTACGTTTTTCATCTTCTTCAACAACGCAAAACAAAGAACAAAAACAAAACAATATAATACATAGTAATCAAATCATAAACAAAAACACTTCACTTTTGAGGCAAAGAGAACCTATATAAAAGGAGCACAATCCAAAGATATAGCATTGAGGACTAAAACATGAAGTATAAAATTGATAGTACTGGTCAAACAATAGAACAATGTGCAAACATACCGCCCACCAAAAACTAAAGTGAGTTTTTAAGAACAACAACCAACAACAAAAGATATGTACAGAATAATATTTACAAAAAATTGTGTCCCTTCTATTGATCAGGAAGTGGACATAATTTGACAACCGGTCGTTTGAGGGGCCCATGCTTGGTGCAGACACTTACGACTCTCGTTATCCCATCCCTTCCAGGGTACACCTCTTCTACTCTTCTGATCAGCCATCTGAGTAGGGGAATATTGTCTTCCTTTATCAAGACTAACTGTCCCTCTTGTAAGTTGGCCTTGTTTGTAGCCCATTTTTGTCGCTGTTGGAGAGTATAAATATCTTTGCCAAAAGTGCTGATAGATTTGTTGTATCAACTGCCAGCGATTCAGCCTGTTGGTAGGTAGCTCCGATACGATCACCTCTAGAGGTCTGGTGAGAGCATGACCCACTATGAAATGTCCTGGTGTCAACGGATCAAGGTCATTCAGATCAGCGCAGAGAGGCCTAGAGTTTAGCACTGCTTCAATTTGAATGAAGAGTGTGGAGAGCCTTTCAAAGGTAAGAATATGATCACCCACCACTCGTTTTAGGTGAGTTTTTGCCGACTTGATACCAGCCTCCCATAGGCTACCAAAATGTGGAGCAGAAGGTGGGTTGAAATGCCAAGTTATGCCTTGGGCCGAAAGTTTATCTGTTATCGCTTTGGTTTCGGTATGGGATTCTAGAAGCCTTTGTAATTATGTAAAATGGCGCTTGGCACCTACAAAGTTTGTGCCACAGTCGCTATAAATGTCTGAACACATACCCCGACGGGAAATAAACCGAAGAATGGCATCAATAAAGGCCCTTGAGCTTAGGTCTGATACCACCTCAAGGTGCACTGCTTTAGTTGTCAAGCACACAAACAAACATAAACAAACCTTGAGCACCTTATAATTCTTCAATTCAGATAATTTTATATGGAAGGATCCTCCATAATCCACTCCAACTCGGACAAATGGTCTTGATTGCTGCACACGCATCGCTGGGAGGTCCCCCATGAATAGTTGGAGAGCAGGTGCCTTAAATTGAAAACATCTCATACACTTAAAGATCCGGGTTTTTATAACAGTGCGTGCTGAAAGAATCCAGTACTGGACTTGAATGAGTGAGTGGGTTGTTCGAAGTCTAGCATGAAAATGAGATGTATGGTAGTGATCAACAATGATATCGGTGATGTTATTATTTTTTGGCAACAGAAAAGGATTTTTGTGTCATACCACAGTGAAGAGTGTCGCAAGCGCCTTCCTACCCTCAGTAGGCCCTCCTGGTCGGGAAACGGTTTTAGGCCCCTCACGTGGGGTAAACATTCCCGGCCCTTCTTTATTTATTCAAGTTCTGAATCAAACGCCTGTTGTTAAACTTGTTTGATACATAACAGACCGTCTTGAGCTCCTTGGACAACAATGGGCCTTTACAACGATCTTGATTATTTACTTTGGAGTTCTGAATGAACCTTGCTAAAATTGCGATGACTCGTTGCAGCTTTACCCATGATTAGAAGTGTTTGAGCAAGTCAACCCACCAAATATTCACTTCTGCTACTAGACTGGTAATCTTTACAACTTTAACTCAGGTAACTCTACCTGGCATGTCACCTCAGGGAGCTTGGGCCAACTACTAATGGGTTGTTTTAGCCACTCTGGTCCTGTCCACCAGATGTGTAAATTTGTCAACTCTTCCGGATGTAAGCCTCTGGATGCACAATCAACCGGATTTGAATTAGTTGGGACATGTCTTCAATGTTGTGATGGTACTGCTTCTTGAATTTGGGCTACTCTGTTGGCAATGAATGTTTTCAAAAGATGTGGTGACGTTTGAATCCATGCCAAAACGATGGTATAATCTGACCAAGTATACACAGTTGACACCTGTAATCGTTGTTCAAGGTTCTACTGCACCCACTCCATAAGTGTGGCTAGGAGCTGATCCCCAAAAAGCTCAAGCCTAGTAAGAGATAAACTCTTAACCGGAGCTACTCTTGACTTGGCGATAAGGTTGTTGACTTGAATTTCTCCATTACACGTGATAGTTCGAAGATAGACGACTGCTGCATTGAAAGGACCAGTGATGCCTGTGCTTGGGTGTGGTCAAACACAATAACAAAGCAGTACATTTCTTGGCAGTACTAAAACCTCTGTGGATATTAAATTTATTTTGTTTTGGTAACACATAGAAACATTGTTGATTTTATTGTTTGTTTGTTTTTTTGATAAGAAAAATATATTATGTGTTGTTATCAAGACCTGGTTATTGTGCATAAATAGGATTATTTTATTGGAGTGTGTACTGCTGTGGAAGATATTGATGGTGAGAATAAATAACTTACAATTATGGTTGTGCTGTGAACCAATAGAGTTGTAACATTTTATTATCCATTAAACCCGTTAGTGGTGAGTTCGGGTACCCAGAGGCCCGAGGTTAAGTCCGGGTTGTTTCTGCACTGGCGCCAGCCGGGCAGGCATATAAATAGTGTGTGGAAACAGGGATGTGGACTTATTTGAAGGTTTGAGGGAGCAGTTAGGTGGAGAGAACCCTTACAGCATAGCCTTTGATAGATGCATCACAAAATCCATGAAGCTGACAATTAATAGCATCACTGGTTGATATGAATCTGTTGATCTTGGCATGTGTAAGAACATTAAAGTTTGAGCAAAACCTTTGCACCCTTGTCCGAGCTCTGGTGGAAGTGGTTCATCTCAATCAAATCTCAGGGTCAACAAAGTCTGCATGAACGCCTTATCCTAGAACACCACTGGAGATAACCACCCCACAGGATAAAACATCCTAGCAATATTTGATAAAACTGCCCTCTTCGTTACTGTAACCTCAGAGGGATGTACATGATAAGAGAATGAACCTGATGTAGGGTCCCATTCCAGCCCTAATATCTTAATTACTTGATCTCCATCTTCTTCAGACATGAGGGGAACTTCACGGTGTTCATTTGGTATCCCTTTTAATACTTCAGGGTGGTTGCTAGACCATTTAGTAGGCTGGAAGCCTCCTAGGCTTATCAATTCAATCAACTCGGTTTGTAAACTGAGAGTAGATTCCACTGAATCAGCACCAGTGACTATGTCATCAACAAAAATGTCCCTACAAATGACCTGGGAAGCACGAGGGCAACGAATTTTTTTCATCAGAAGCGAGTCGACGCAGGGATCGCATCGCTAAGTAAGGAACTGAAGATACACCATAAGTCACAGTATTCAATTGATATTCTTGAATCTGTTGATCAGGGGATTCGCTTCACAGTATTACCTGGTAATGTCGGTAATCCGGGGTGACAAGTATTTGTCAATACATCTTGCATACATCAGTGGTGAGAAAAATGAGATTAAATCGAAAATTCATAACAATTTCCACAATTTCCCTTTGCAGTTTGGGACCCTTCAATAATGTATCATTCAGTAACTGACCCGTTGATGTTTCTGCATAAGTGTCAAATACCACTCTCAGTTTGGTGGTTGAACTAGATTCTTTGGATACTCAATGATGTGGGATATAATCCTGGATCATTGATGGCTCAATGCGCTGCATGTGACCGAGTTTTTCATATTCCTTTAGAAAGGTCACATACTGTTCCTTCAGTTGTGGGTAACGAGTTAAGTGGCGTTCCAGCTGAGTGAGTCTCTTGACTACTTGTTCACGTGACTCCCAACTCTGGTTGTGCATCCTTGAAAGGTAGCCGAACAATGTATCTACCCTTATTGTCAGTATTGTGTGTTGTCACATAGTGTGCCTTACATATAACTTCATTAGGGTAGATGTGTTTAGTCACGGGTAATTCTTCGACCTCCCAGAAGTGCCGCAAAACACTGTCAAGCGATGGTTCAGTAAGAACAAAAACAGATGAGACACTAGAAGTTATAAGTGGTTGAGGTCCTACTCAACCAATTATGATCCAACCAAAGGTGTTATGCAATCCTGAGGGACAATTAGATTAAATTGAGTACCGCCCACCATCAAAGATCTCGGGGTATACATCTGCACCTAAGAAAATGTCAATTGGCCCTGGTACATGAAAATGAGGGTCAGCCAGCTGAAGATGAGCAAACTCCTGAACTACATCTTTAGAAAGCATGGTTGGATGGCATTCCCAATGTGATTTTTCTTAGAATGATGGCCTTGGTGATCAACTGAGGACCATAAACACCACACGGTTTCACCTTACATATCACAACCCCCTTGTTGGTTTGCTGAGAGATCCCTCTAATAGGAATTTTCAAATTGCGACGTGGCAGGCACAGTCGGTGAGCACAGTCTTCAGTAATAAATGATGATTGTGACGCACAATCTATCAACACCCTAACCTTCTAATAAGCACCATACCCATCCTTAGCCTGCACTACAAAAGTTCTCAACAAGACTGTAGTAAGGCTCACAGAACTGGTGGTAAGTGAGCTGATGTGTTCACCCCGTGTAACAGTGTCTTTATGGCCTGGTGAATTAGCCTGATGGGTAGCATCCCCTTGCATATACCTACTGTCTCTATGGGTGTATCAGTGTGAGAGCTGGTAAAAAGTTGGTTTGAGCTAGAAGATCCTTGACCGCAAGTGTTAGTGGTACCTTGACTAATTGACCCTATGTGCAACAATGTGTGATGAGTTTGATTGCAGTGTGGACACTTAAACTTTGAGGAACACTCCCTTACTTGGTGCGACCCCTTCAAACAATTAGAACACAAATGGTTTGACTTTACCCAATCCCGGCGTTGTATCGGTGTCGTGCTCGTGAACACGGGACACTTATAAATACTGTGCCTAACTTGAATCACAGTGCAGTGACCTTGATTTGAGTCAACATAAAATTATCTTCTCACTCCACCAGGTGACTTTACTCTTACTTTCATCCTCCTGTTGGTTGCTATATGTCTAGTACTCGCGCTAGTTGGCAGTGCTAGACCTTGATTTGCGATGACAGTGCTTTGCATTGATTTTTAAGAAATTCCAAAAGTTGAGCAATAATTGGTAGTTTGGTAGCCATGTGCGCAAGTTCAAACATCAGTCGTGTCTCTCTATCTAACTTGTTCAGTGTCAAGTTTAGTAAGATAAAACTCAACTCACAAACTGGAAACTTTAACACATTTAGTGCACCCAAGTTCTCCTTGAATGTGTCCACTAACGCCCTTAAGTTATGTGGCAACCTTGAGGTTATACCCGGGGAATGCATTATCTTCTCTAAATGTGTAGTAGCTACTGACCTCACATCTAGGTAACGTTCTGTAAGAGTCGCCCAGGCTAACGGGTAGTTCTCATCTGACACCGGTAACGATTTTAATAAACATAGGGGCTCACCAGGTAATGTCGTCAAAAGATATTGAAACCTTTCCACTGAAGTTAAGGTTTTGTTGGTATGAATGAGAGAGGCGTACAAGTCATGAAATGTGTTCCAGTAAGTGTTTATACCACTCAATGTGGTCAGTTGCAACTTAGGCAATTTTTCTGACAATGCCTTTACTGGGGATCCATTATCGTTTCCCGACGTGGATGAAGGCTTAGTAATCCGTGCATAAATCCCCTTAACCTGGTAGTAGTTCAGTTAAAGTCTTCAATCATCTTGTCATATGCTCCACCATCTCTCTTAGATTTGCTTGCCGCGACTCCTAACTCAACGTGAGTTTCTTCCAAATTTATCCTTACATTTTCCAAGTCTGAGCAATGTGCCTTAAATATCTCTAGTTTGGTAATGTCATTTTGAACTGGTTCTGACAGCTTGTAAAGTCTATTAACCCGGCCAGATCACCTTAAACCTAGCTTCGAGCTGTGCATAAGATATGATGATATAAACTTAACACAAAATTAATGTAAACAAACAGGAACTAAATACAAACGTAAGCAAACAAGACTAACTACAAACATAAACAGTCAAACCACGGCCATCGATTACATCCCGACTCTCGAACAATATCGAACTGACGACATCCCTCGATCACTATTACATACTATACACAATCGATGGCTAGCGACTGGTCTCGAACGATATATCGAAGTGATGACGTCACTAATCCAACTAACCAAGCATGGCCGAAATATGACGTGAACAAAGGATACAATAAACAAAACAAACAAACAAATAAGTTGATCTATCCACCCTAACACAAAGAAATACCAAGGAACACTGAAACACGTATCCTTGGCCCGGATGGACTAAAAATATGTAGCGTGATTCACAAGAATTGAAAACGATAAGAAACCTCTGGAGGACCAGTGTTCGACAGTGCTAAATAAACGTGCCAGCGACACTTGGCGGGAAAACAATAAGCCTAGAGTGGTCCAGGTAGGTTCTTCTTACCTCCAAGAGTGAGGAAAGGTTGAGTAAAGTGGGAAGGCTTAAGAAAGTATAAGGAACAAACATCAAACAGTCTAACCCCAACACAAGGAAATATATACAAACACACAACATTACGTTTTTCATCTTCTTCAACAACGCAAAACAAAGAACAAAAACAATATAATACATAATTAAATCATAAACAAAAACGCTTCAATTTCGAGGCATAGAGAACCTATATAAAAGGAGTATAATCCAAAGATATAGCATAGAGGACTAAACATGAAGTATATAATTGACAGTACTGGTCAAACAATAGAACAATATACAAACACTAACTTTTTAATTAAAAGTTTACTCGTCAAAGGTCATCAACTTTACTTAAATATTTAGTTTTCGGTGTGTAATTTGTATAAAAACGTATATTTTCCCCCTTCACGCCCCGATGAAAACTTTAAAATGACCCCCCCCCCCACCAGATCTATATCAATTCGTTGCACCAAACCACTCAAGTATCGATATTATTTTTAAACAAAGACAAATATTTTAATCACCAATATACAGCTATACACAAATCATAGTTTCCATGATGATGTAAACAAAGAATGATTGTATAGAGGAACCACTGCACACACAGAAGGAAAAGATGGAAAATTCGCTAGGAAAACGGGGTTTCAGTTTTAGGCCACTTTTTACCGGCATCCTAATTCCCTAATCTTTAAATTGAATGTTCGTTTGTCAAAATCTGTTCATTCATTTCCTCGTAATTTCTATTACTGGAAAAGGGATTATCAAATAATATACATTAAGATATATGATAGAGAAAGTGATAAAATGTGATAGTGAAAATGAGAGTGTAAGTGTTTGGGTGTGTGATTGTGTAAGTGTGTGGGTGAGTGTGAATGTGAGAAAGTGAGTGTAAGAGACTGAGATGAGCAATTGAGAAGGATCGCGAGAGTGTGAGTGAGTGATAGTGAGAGTATATGTTAGAGAGATAAATACTGGGAGAAGAGAAAAAGAGTGTGTGCAGGAGGAGAGAGTGTGTGTGTGAGAAGAGCCAAAGAGTGTGTGTGAAAGAGGGATAAAGTGTGAGAAAGAGAATGAGTAAAGATTATATTAGAGAGAGTTTCATAGACTATGTGTGTGTGTGTGTGTGTGTGTGTGTGTGTGTTTGTGTGAGGGTAGAGAGTGTGTGAGAGCGTGAGAGGGTCTGATAGAGAGAATGTGAAAATACAGATAAGTACACAAAACATTACTTTGAAATATCATGTCCTCAAAAAAAAAGCAGTTAAATGAAAACGGAGCTTAACTTATGTATGTGTATTGTTCAACCATTTACTAAAATGAACACCAAAACCCATTATTTAAGAAATTAACACCTAAACTTATATTTAGATAGTTAAAATGGCTTTTTTTTACATTTTTCAAGATCATTTTATAGTTTTTGAGCCTATAACACATACCTAAACATCATTTTATCGTTTTTGAGCTTATAATACATACCGTACCTAAACATATTTAAAAATCATTGTATCATGCGCGAAACAAAACGTAGACAATATTTTCACGAATTTAACAACTTAACCTCTTAATTTTCGAAGTACGCTCAATATTATTGATTTAAATGTGAGTCAACAATAACAACATTCCAATACAATAAAGAATAAATGTTTCTCCAGTTTAGGAATCTCAATATTTAGATGTGTTATGACCAGATAAATATTCAATCAAGGAGAAAATTGTGATGTGTTCAGACCATCAATTAATAAAGATTGAGCTATTATTTTTTAGCCAAAGAGATATATTTTATTTAGAGGTTTACAGCCATGCAGCAAATAACGGTTCCCATAGTGATCAAACAAGGAATTAAAAACTGAAAATTCTCTGTGAAAATCGGTTTTTCACGGAAAACTACTATTTTTCCCGACATCCTGGACTCCTAACCGTTAAAATGGATGGTCATTTGTCAAAATTTGTTCAGTAATTTCCTCGTAATTTCTATTACCTAAAATGGTCTTATCAAATTATACATAAGATATTGTACAAATACGAATAAATTTTTAAATAGGCCTATGTAGCTATCATCCATGTTGCTTATATTCTTCCAAGACTACAATATATTTAAAGTTGGCTATTAGCTTGTATATTAGTTTCAGAAACCATAATATGTTGAAAGTTTGATAAATATAATAAATAAGGTATCTTAAAATTGATTACATTTGTTTGAATGACAAATATTATGTAGTTTTACTATGTTCAAAGAATCATGTAGATTAGGGATAGGCTTGTAAGAAGTAACATATAACCATTTTTTCAAAGTTGGCTCGTATCTTGTATCTTTCAGTACCATATTATGGTGAAAGCTAGATAACTATAATGAAACAAGTTACGGTACCTAAAGGGTTTATTACATTTATTTGAACAACATTCTTTGTTTAGAAGTCTTACGTTCAAATGATCATTTAGGTTATAGGCTTGTAGAAATTATTGTATTTACTATACATTGATTTTGGTAAGAATCCCGCCCTGGAATGCTTTGTTTCTTACCAAAATCCTACTATATGGTAAGATTCTGGTACGAAAAAAAGCCTTCCAAAACGAGCTTCCTTCAAAAATCATAGTAGGTATATATTAGCCTATATTAACTTATTTAAGGAAAAATTTCACAAGTTTCGAACTTTTTCATGCTCTTCAAACCTTTTAGACACATTTATTTTATTTTATTAATCACACATTGGTGTATATCATATATTCAATCAACTTAGCGAACGATTTCAAAATGCCACATTGCCTTGTATGTGTGTAAGAGAGAAAAATATATCCAAAAGGGTCCTTCTTTCTTACACAATGCTATGCAGAAGTCGTGACGGCTCCAAAATTTCAGCCACAGATGTTCATACAGTTATATTATAGAGATTAATGCTTGATGGTCACCCATAGACATCTATAGTATAACTTGATGGGAATCTGTGGCCAAAATTTTTGAGCTGGCGCACCATTGTGTAAGAAAGAAGGAAACCTTAGGGTATCTCTTTGTCTCATACACACACACAAGGTAATGTGGCATTTCGACATCGTTCGCTAATTTTTATGAATATATGAGATAATATCAATGTATGATTAATTACATGAAATAAATGGGTTAATAAAAAGTAAGAAGAACATAACTAAGTTCAGCACTCGTGACTTGTTTATTTAAATAAGTCGATATAGGCTAATATAGTAATACTTTCTAACAACTCTACTAAATGATCGTTTGAACGTAAGAATTATTTACAAAGTTTATCTGTGATGATAGTGCCCTGCGGATATCTGAGGAATTACGCTCTCTATCCAGGACCAAGTTGAGCGTCAGAGGTGTTACACTAAGGACTTGTTATATGTGGCTGTGTATTGTAATGTCTTATGTCCGCAACACGTATTAACATAATAGACTTCGCCTTGCACCGAGTTGTACTATTTTATAGTTGACAATTCTCGCTGTAATATCACATGGTAGCAGTGGTCAGATATTGCGCTGTATTTAAGTATAAGGCGAAGTGAACAGTTCCAAAATAGATAAAGAACCCAGTTCCAATATGTCGGCTCCTGTGTATCAAATACCAGCTCTAAACCCTTTCGATTTCAAATCGATATTGGAATGGAGATCATGGAAAGATCGCTTTATGCGTTTCAGACGTGCTTCAGGTATGATGAAGGAGGAAGAAGAAGATCAGGAAGATTCTTTGATTTATTTGATGGGCCCTCAGGCTGAAACTTTCTATTATTCAAGCTATCATCAGCCGATCAAAAGACGTTTGATACAGTCCTTCACAGGTTTGACAGCCATTTTATTCTCACTAAAAACATAATCTTTGAACGGGCACGGTTCCATACTAGATTCCAACTTGAGGGTGAGTCAGTAAGTGATTATGTTACAGATCTTCATACTGTTGCTCAAGATTGCAACTTTCTTATGACGAAGCCATTAGAGATCGAGTCGTAGTTGGTAATATAGATTTAAAAAAATCTCTCGTTTAAACTACAGTTAAATGCCAAATTAACTCTGGAAACAGCTGATAATTCTGCTATACCATCTGAGCGAGTGAAAAAACAGCAGGAGACTTTAACAGGAGCTAGTCGAGTTGCAGCCGACAAGGTTAATGCTACAAATAAACCTAAAAAATAAAGAGTGGAAAATTCTTTTGTTGTAGTAGGGACACTTTTTCTAACGAAGATAAAAGTCAAACTAGAAAATCATGTTTTTGGTGTGGGAATAATATTGAACACCCTAGAACCGTCCTGCTAGGAGTGCGATCTGTCATCAGTGTCGATATAAAGGGCATTATTCAAAATGTTGAAGATTTAGATCAGTTGATGCTATTGACACGGAGGACTAGTTATGTGAAGATGGTGAATTTGTTAGCCTTGCCTTTACAAAAACTAATTATTTGCATAATAAATGGTTGGTAAACACCAAATTCTGTGGGAAAGAACTTTTTGCTAAAATTGATACAGGCGCAGATGTGAGTATTATTGGAAAAAGTACATACAAGGAGTCTTTTCAATATATGGAGCTTTTTCCATCAAATAAAATTCTAACCGGTTCAGGGGGCGCTCAGCTCAAAACTATTGGCAGGATTCAAGGGAATCTCTAATACAAAAACAACATATTTTTTAGACATTCTATGTAGTTCAAGGAGCAGATAGAATTCTTCTAAGCCACCATCATACTAGTGAGAAATTATGCCTTATAAAGAGGATTTCCGGGGTAGGAAAAACTAATTTTGTTCCAAAAACTGCTTTTTGCAGGACTAGGAAAAATTCTAGAGTCACACCACATACAACTTAGAGAGGGGGCTGTACTACATGCTATTAGTGTTCCCCGACGTGTTCCTCTACCTTCAAAGAAGGTTCTTAAAAAAGAACTGGATAGCATGGTTTAGGATGAAGTCATAGAAAAAGTCGACGAGCCATAAGATCGGTGTGCTCCCATGATTATAGTTCCAAAAGCCAATGGATCCCCAAGGTTGTGTGTTAACCTGACTAAATTAAATCAACATGTAGAAAGATAACTTTTTTCCTATGCCGGCAGTTGATTATTCCCTAGGTCGACTAGAAGGGGCTAAGGTATTCTCAAAACTAGATGCCAACTCAGGATTCTGGCAGATTCCCCTCACAGATTCTTCCAGAACTCTAACCACATCCCTCACACCGTATGGAAGGTATCGGTTTCTTTGGTTAACTTTTGGGATATCCCCTGCTCTGGAGGTTTTCTAGAAGGTCAGTGCGCATTTAGAAGGATTGGAAGGAGTTGTCTACCATTTTGACGATATTATAGTATATGGGTCAACTATTGAGGAACATGAATCATGGCTTTATAAGGTATTTTCTAGGCTGCAAGAAGCAGTTTGTACTCTAAATGAGGAAAAGTGTTTGTTTCGGCAAACTTCAATAAACTTTCTTGGCCATATCGTATTTGCGAAGGGTGTTTCTCCAAACCAAAAAAAAAGTTGATTATATTCTCAAACTGAAACTTCCCACTAATTTAACTGAACTAAAAGGATTTTTTGGGTCTTGCAACATATCTGGCCAAGCTAGTCCCAAATCTGTCTACCTTAACGCAACTTCTTAATGATTTTCTCCGCTCAAACGTCGAATGGTTATGGGATGGTCCACAGACTCAAGTATTTGAAAACATAAAGGTAGCCATGGCAACGCCACCTAGTCCTGCTTTATATAAGTGCAATAATTACACTATTTTGTCTGCTGGCGCATCATCCTATGGCCTTGGTGCAGTTTTAATACAATGCCAAGACGATGGATCTCTAAGACCTATTAACTACGCATCTAGAACTCTCAATGACGCTGAGAGAAAGTGGGCACAAATTGAGAAGGAGGGACTGGCTCTCGCTTGGGCATGTGAACTCTTTTCTGATTTTATTGCAGGCATTCATATAACATAAGAGACTGATCATAAACCTTTGGTTTCTATTTTCACCACCAAAGACCTAGATTCTATAATCCCTAGGCTACAAAGAATTAGGCTTCGATTGATGAGGTATTCGTTTGAGATAGTTCGTGTAGCTGGTAAAAATTTATTAATTGCTGATGTTCTTTCCCTCAATCCACAGCCACTACTTGCTGGGGAAGATGAACTAGCTGAAGAAGGGACGGCCTATGTCCAAGAGGTTGTGTGTGGTCTTCCTAATGCTAACTTGGCAGAAATTGTTTAGAATCTACATAAGGATAAGGCTAGTATCCACCTCATGCAGTTTTGCCAAGATGGATAGCCTCTAAAGTCACAAATATCAGAAATGTGTTTACCATATTGGCAACATCGAAACGAAATATCTCTACAAAATAGCCTTCTACTAAAATGTAATGGACTAATAATTCCTAATTGCATGCGGAAGGAAATAATAAATAAACTACATTAAGGTCATCAGGGGATTACCAAATGTAGAGCACTTGCTAAACAAACCGTTTGGTAGCCAAGATTGTCCACACAACTGAGAGATCTTGTTGAAAATTGTGTCAAGTGTGCCAAATTTAGGATAAATGGATCAGAACCTTTAATACCTACTCCATTTCCTGAGCGGCCTTGGCAAACAATTGGATCTTTTGAACTTTAAAGGTAACTGGTATCTCCTTGTTGCTCACTACTACTACAGATATCCAGAAATGGCTTTGCTGGGGCACCTTACTACTAGTTGTGTCATAAATCATCTTAAATCTATTCTAGTCAGGCATGGAGTACCTGAAATTATTAAGCTGATTGGGGCTCACAATGGATCCATAACAATATAATAAATGAAAAGTTTTTCCAATTTGCTAAAGATTATTATTTTTAAATTGTTACATCCAGCCCGAAGTATTCACAAAGCAACGGCTTTATAGAGTCTGAAGTAAAGAATTTAAAAAATCACATTGAAAGGAGCGAGGAACCATACAGAGCCTTACTTATGCTGCGCTCCAAACCTCTATAATCTGGCTATAGCCCTGCTGAGCTCTAGATGGGGAGAAAACTTAGGGGATTTATACCAAAATTGCCAAGTAACCTTGTTTCCTCACCGTTTAATTTGGACCAGCTGTTCCATAGAGAAGAACACAGACTGTGGAAACAACAAGGAAACTATGATCGTCACCACGGGGTTAGACCTCTCACAAATTTGAACCCTTGAACAAAAGTATATATCACCGACCGAAACCAGGAAGGTACTATAGTGAAGAAACATGATACACCACGGTCGTATATAATCCAAACAGAGGATGGACAATTTAGAAGGAATCAAAAATCTCTCCAGCCTCTTAATAAAAATAGTCCTCGGGTCCAACAAGAGCCAGATGAGTTGTCAAATAACAGCTAATCCTCTCCAAGAAGATAGTCAATTCTACCAGTTCATCCAACGCCTTCAGAGGGGCCAATTGAAGTACCTCAACTTGACGGTTCTTCTCCCAATTCATCCATTCTCGCTCGAAGAAGTCAACGGTCCAGGAAACCCGTAGACCGTCTCTACCGTCACCAGAAACACGTACTTGCATAAGAGCATTGAAATAAACTGTTAAATCTGTCCTCTCACAATCAAGCAGACGACAAACTTTAGCGTCACGATTTGGACCGTTAAACAGGTGTGTTTATGTGCATCCAGTATACTGACTGTATAATTTATAGTATAGCAATCACTGCCCTCACCACGCAAAACAAGGGGCGTTGTCATTGTATTGTGCAAGATTGAATCACAATAGTTTTCTAAATCCAGTAAATCCCGGACAAAACATTTATTCGAGGATAGTCCGGGTTAATTCCGGAAGTATGGTAACCCTTCTAGTTGATCATAAAGAGGTTACATTTCCTCATATATACACTAATAGCGTTATTACTAGGACGGGTGGTAAGAAATTCTACAATAATAATAGTCTGTCCTGTGATGAACAATAGAACGTTTTCTGTTGGCCGGCTCATCGCGGCCACATACTACATTGTAATAACAAGTTTCTACAGTCTACAAAATAATATGAGAGATTTAAGTACAAACTAACAAAGACACCAACAAAGTAAAATATTTCAGTTTGGCGCTAATATCTCATCTCCGGTATGGTCTAGTGGCTAGGATATCTGGCTTTCACCCAGAAGGCTCGGGTTCGATTCCCGGTACCGGAATTTAATTTATTTTTTTTTGTTTAAAATATTGCTCTTAGAATAAACTTGAAGTTATTCTTTGAAAAATATCTTAAAGCTTTTAAAAATATATATATTTAACTCTTAAAATGTTCCTGCTCAACTTGTAGATGTCTAGCTCCAAGAAAATGTGGGAACATTTCTTCTCAATTCTACCTTCTTCGTCTCCTCTCCATCAGTGTAAATAATGTTAATAGCCCCTGGTCCCCCTCAAAGAGCCGGGAGTTGAACCGAGGACTGTGAGGATGTGTTTGTTTTCAGATGGATGGGCTGCGGTCTGTGGTTCAGTCACCTGGATGTGCTGGCGTCCCATGTCACTAGAGAGCATGCCCTCGCAGGACCTGGAGGGCTCTTCTACTGCAGCTGGGAGGGCTGCACTCGGGGGGAGCGGGGCTTCAATGCCAGGTTAGTACATCTTGTCTGGTTTGCTTGTGACAGTCTGAAGGTATACCTCCTGTAAGTTGTCACATGTGGAAATGTGGAATGTGGGATACACGATATGTACACCTGAGAGAAATATTGTGGTCCTCTTTGTTGCAGGTATAAGATGTTGGTCCATGTCCGAACACACACCAATGAAAAGCCACACCACTGTTACAAATGTGACAAGAGCTTCAGTCGGGCCGAGAACCTTAAGATACATGCTCGCTCTCACACAGGTACTTTATAAACACTCCCCAGCTCGCTTCTAATAACTCAGGAGAGCACTCATTGGTCAGGTATACACCACCCTGTAGAACATATTTTGGTCTGGTATAAATGAACATACATTCCCATGTGAGGTATGTAGAGCACTCATTGGTCAGGTATACACCACCCTGTAGAACATATTTTGGTCTGGTATAAATGAACATACATTCCCATGTGAGGTATGTAGAGCACTCATTGGTCAGGTAAAAACGAACATACATTCCCATGTGAGGTATGTAGACCACTCATTGGTCAGGTAACAACGAACATACATTCCCATGTGAGGTATTGAGAGCATTCATTGGTCAGGTAACAGCTAACATACATCCCCATGTAAGGTATGTAGAACACTTATTGGTCAGGTATCAATGAACATACATTCCCATGTGAGGTATGTAGAGCACTCATTGGTCAGGTAAAAACGAACATACATTCCCATGTGAGGTATGTAGACCACTCATTGGTCAGGTAACAACAAACATACATTCCCATCTAAGGTATGAAGAACACTAATTGGTCAGGTAACAACGAACATACATTCCCGTATAAGGTATGAAGAACACTCATTGGTCAGGTAACAACGAACATACATTCCCATGTAAGGTATGAAGAACACTCATTGGTCAGGTAACAACAAACATACATTCCCATGTAAGGTATGAAGAACACTCATTGGTCAGATATCAACGAACATACATTCCCATGTGAGGTATGTAGAGCACTCATTGGTCAGGTAAAAACGAACATACATTCCCATGTGAGGTATGTAGAAGCACTCATTGGTCAGGTAAAAACGAACATACATTCCCATGTAAGGTATGAAGAACACTCATTGGTCAGGTAACAACGAACATACATTCCAATGTTAGGTGTGTAGAGTAGAGCTTGTTTAAAATGTGTTGGCCTCTCTTTCCATTCAACCACTGTAAATCAAACAATGGGAGCATCGACAGCCCCATGGCCTGGCTTTGCTCAGGGGCTATGAAGTGTCAGCGGAGTTTACTTGGCAGATTTTCAATATTGACCTGTCTTGTGTGCAGGTGAAAGGCCCTATGTGTGTCCTGTGCCTGGTTGCGGGAAGGCCTACTCCAACTCGAGCGATCGCTTCAAACATACAAGGACTCACTCAGTGGACAAACCTTACTGCTGCAAGATACCTGGATGCCCCAAGAGGTACACCGACCCCAGCTCGTTGAGAAAACACATCAAGACATATCGACACGTTAAGGAGGGTGAAGAGAGGAACACGGAGGTCTCATCTGTGCTCATGGAGAAACAAGCAGAGCCGCATGGTGTCTCCAAACAGTTTGATGGGGAAGATAGACTCAGGGGGCCTAACATAGACTGTTCTCAGTCCTCAGGATGGAGTCCCATACAGTGCTACTGGGAGAACGGGGTACAGAACTTTCCTCCACTCATCTCCGAAGACTCGAGCTATAGCCGAGAGGCCCGCTTGTTCCACTCCTGGATCCACTCGGACCTGTCTGCTTTGTCCCGCTCCCTGCCTTGGGGACTGAGTCTGTGGGGGCACCCAGTTCTACAGAGTGGTGACCCCTCGAAGGAGAGTAGGGCAGAACTTCATTCAGAGTCAAGCAGTAGTTGTAGTGACGAGGGTATAGAGAACCAAGACCTGCCACTAGATCTGACGATGCACAGGTCCAGCACCATGACGTAACAGCATCATCAGATGAACACACTTTTTCTGTCATTCTTCTGTTTCACTTCCTCCTCACTTTCAGATAAAAGACTGAAATATGTCAGGTTTTGTCACTAAGATTAAAATGAATGTAAAACTGTTCATCTGAAACAACTCTCAAGTTAAATATAAAAACAACAATACCGACAGTTCTCATTTTGCCCACATTACATGAGTGCTGAGTGCCATGGCAGGCGACAAAGTTTCAAACATCAATGTTAACGTTCATTGGTGGATATTAAAGTAGTCTAAGATGCTAAAGGCTTGTGAGAAATAGTAATATTTTCATTAGCTGTATCTGAAATCAAACATTTCACAAATTTAGATTTTCATTTTACCCCTCAATATTGAATCTCAAATTTAGATTTTCACCTTATAAAACATGGTAAACTTTACTACATATGAATTATTAAGTTTGAGAGGAAACCTGTAGACTTGCAGCTTACTGGCTAATTAAGTTTCTTACATTTGACATGAAACCTGTCAGCTTGCAGCTTACGGGCTCATTAAGTTCCTTACATTTGACATGAAACCTGTCAGCTTGCAGTTTACTGGCTCATTAAGTTCCTTACATCTGACATGAAACCTGTCAGCTTGCAGTTTAACTGGCTCATTAAGTTCCTTACATTTTACAGGAAACGTGTCAGCTCTGCTGCTTACGGTCTCATTAAGTTGCTGACATGACATAAAGCTACAAGTGGGGGGATAGCTGGGCCCCTCTATTTCATTACCTGGGTATAACGTCGGTGCACTAACTAAAATGTCCCGGGTTTGATTGATGTGTCCATCTGTTAGTTTTAAACTGTATTTAATCTGGCATCAGCCTTAATACTACAGGACTATTTTTATTTGAAAATCAAATTACCTGCCATTGAAAGACTCAGCTTGTAAAGTGAAGATTAATCAAGCTCCGCTGGCAGGTATTATTTTAACTAGTCTCAAGCCAATCACAAATATGTTTTTGTGTATGATATTTTAATTTTTTAAACAGATGCTTTCATTTAAGTACCACAATTGTGTTTATTATTTGAGCATTTATGTTATTTATATATTTTATTTGTTTAGTAATGAATATTTTCGGTATTTATTTGTATTATTTTTGTGATAAATATGTTTGTTTTGTACTATTCAAATAGTGATATCAGGTTTAGTAATACTTTGTGCACAAACTACTGTAACCAGTTTTATGGCTGTTTAGTTACTACACTCCAGTTTTCATAAGGACCTTATATGACACTAGATCTACTTTCCTGTATTCATATGTGAAGTCATGTGAACTGCATCTGTCACTTGCAATAGATATTATCAATACATATAAAATACCAAAAATAATACTCATATTGTAAAATGTTATCAATGTTGATTGTAATAAACAATGTTTGTATTTTATAAAAGAGACTGCCCATTAAAATGGACTATAAAAATACTTAAGGACTGTTAATAAATATTTTAAATGATTTTGACAGGTAGACATCATCATCAACTGTTTCCAGCTTGTAGTGAGTCAATTTAGTAAACAAGCTTAGAACAGGGTCTGGCTGGGAGTGAAAGGGTTGATAGAATGGGCGACAAGCTTAGAACAGGGTCTGGTTGGGAGTTAAAGGGTTGATAGAATCGTCAGCAAGCTTGGAACAGGGTCTGGCTGGGAGTGAAAGGGTTGATAGACTGGTCAGCAAGCTTATAACAGGTCTGGCTGGGAGTGAAAGGGTTGATAGACTGGTCAGCAAGCTTGGAACAGGTCTGGCTGGGAGTGAAAGGGTTGATAGACTGGTCAGCAAGCTTGGAACAGGTCTGGCTGGGAGTGAAAGGGTTGATAGACTGGTCAGCAAGCTTGGAACAGGTCTGGCTGGGAGTGAAAGGGTTGATAGACTGGTCAGCAAGCTTGGAACAGGTCTGGCTGGGAGTGAAAGGGTTGATAGACTGGTCAGCAAGCTTGGAACAGGTCTGGCTGGGAGTGAAAGGGTTGATAGACTGGTCAGCAAGCTTGGAACAGGTCTGGCTGGGAGTGAAAGGGTTGATAGACTGGTCAGCAAGCTTGGAACAGGTCTGGCTGGGAGTGAAAGGGTTGATAGACTGGTCAGCAAGCTTGGAACAGGTCTGGCTGGGAGTGAAAGGGTTGATAGACTGGTCAGCAAGCTTGGAACAGGTCTGGCTGGGAGTGAAAGGGTTGATAGACTGGTCAGCAAGCTTGGAACAGGTCTGGCTGGGAGTGAAAGGGTTGATAGACTGGTCAGCAAGCTTGGAACAGGTCTGGCTGGGAGTGAAAGGGTTGATAGACTGGTCAGCAAGCTTGGAACAGGTCTGGCTGGGAGTGAAAGGGTTGATAGACTGGTCAGCAAGCTTGGAACAGGTCTGGCTGGGAGTGAAAGGGTTGATAGACTGGTCAGCAAGCTTGGAACAGGTCTGGCTGGGAGTGAAAGGGTTGATAGACTGGTCAGCAAGCTTGGAACAGGTCTGGCTGGGAGTGAAAGGGTTGATAGACTGGTCAGCAAGCTTGGAACAGGTCTGGCTGGGAGTGAAAGGGTTGATAGACTGGTCAGCAAGCTTGGAACAGGTCTGGCTGGGAGTGAAAGGGTTGATAGACTGGTCAGCAAGCTTGGAACAGGTCTGGCTGGGAGTGAAAGGGTTGATAGACTGGTCAGCAAGCTTGGAACAGGTCTGGCTGGGAGTGAAAGGGTTGATAGACTGGTCAGCAAGCTTGGAACAGGGTCTGGCTGGGAGTGAAAGGGTTGGTAGACTGGTCAGCAAGCTTGGAACAGGTCTGGCTGGGAGTGAGAGGGTTGATAGACTGGTCAAAAAGCTTGGAACAGGGTCTGGTTGGGTCTGGGGTAAGCCCAGTCTAAGTGAGAGACAATGAAGAAACATTGGAAATGAGACCAAATATCACATTCAATCTCTTCACTCCCCGCCCACTATACTTGTTGTGGGCCAAACCAATGTCTTCCCCATTATTAATATTTCAACATTCCCATGACTATTGCCCTATAAAACCTAATTAAGCTCGTAGCTTCATTAAATTCTGTTTTAATGTTTGTTTATCTTAGAGTTAAAGATTAAGGAGATTGAAAAGAAATGTTGGCAGGTTGTGGTATTTTGTTTATTTTCACTTCATGAAAAAGACTCCAATGAAACTCCTTAACTGATTATAACATGTATAATTAATAATAGAATACATTTGACAGAAACAGGAATTGTGGTTGTGTGCAGCAACGCAATATGTACAATGCACAATGGTGTGTAAGAAAATATCACCATAAACACTCAACAAATACCATTAAATAGCTTTATATTTTATTTGTTGTATTTATTCTTTACACTTGTCTACATAATTAAGTATATTTCAGGTAGTTCAGTATGGTGGGGTCTTGAGTGATAGGGACTTAAACAGCGCAACACATTACAATGACTCAACCAAAGAGCAGTTCAATGTGTATTCCAATTTACAAACATCCAAACTAAGGAGTTCAATGATTTTTCACGGTTGTAATTCTCTGAATCACAAAGCAACCATTATGTTTCTGTCTAGACACAGCAGTGTAGTGTAAACTGGTGTTCCTATCTGTCCAGTGAAAGCAGTGTAGTGTGTGAACTGTGTTCCTTACTGTCCATCGACAGCACTGTAGAGTGTGAACTGTGTTCCCCTCTGCCATTGACAGTAGTGTAGTGTGTGAACTGTGTTCTTCTGTCCAGTAACAGCAATGTAGTGTGTGAACTGTGTTATTCTCTGTCCAATGACATCAGAGTAGAATGTGAACTGTGCTCCTCTCTGTCCAGTGACAGCAGTGTATAGTGTGAACTGTGTTCTTCTATGTCCAGTGACAGCAGTGTAGAATGTGAACTGTGCTCTTTGTCCAGTGACAGCAGTGTAGTGTGAACTGTGTTCTTCTATGTCCAGTGACAGCAGTGTAGTGTGTGAATTGTGCTCCTCTCTGTCCAGTAACAGCAGTGTAGAGTGTGAACTGTGTTCTTCTATGTCCAGTGACAGCAGTGTAGTGTGTGAACTGTGCTCCTCTCTGTCCAATGACAGTATTGTAGTATGTGAATTGTGTTCCTCTTTGTCCAGTGACAGCAGTGTAGTGTGTGAATTGTGTTCCTCTTTGTCCAGTGACAGCAGTGTAGACTGTGAACTAGTTATCTACAACTACAGAGGCTGTGCTAAATCGATATCACATCATAAACAATATCAAGGTGTTGAGAAACCCAGTATATTATTTCTACCCCACCATAGTGGAAAAAAGCAACAATCAAATTTTATTATTTTAAATACAAAAATAATACATATTCATCAATTATCACTATAATTCACTGGTATTGGTTATGTTGCTGAAAATAAGTAATCATTTCTTCATTTGTCAAATTGACAACATACATTTCTAACAATAAAGTATTAAATCTTAGAAAAATAAAACAAATCAAAATTGAAATTAATATCATAAGAAATATTAGTGAATAAATCTCAAGTTTCAGTTAAAAACGTGAGGCAAAATAATTTCAGTCAAAACAAATGTTTGTCAAATTGAGGCACATGCCCAGATTGGTTTAAAAAAAAACTAAATAAAATATGATTGTATAAATGATATAATAACAGAATGTGGATGATCAAAGTATAATAAATAACTTATTAGAGACAACATGTGTTGCTCTGCCAATGTGTACGACATAAACTCCGGTAATAATTAGTTGATGGTCAAATCGTGTAAATTGAACAAATGATGGAAATGTGTGATACGTTGTACATTCAGCCAATACTCTATGTGAATTACCCAGGCACAAAACAGTCAATAGAATAATTTGAACATTTACAACAGATTATCTATATTCACTTTATCTGCTTTTAAAACTGACTAGGTGATGATTAAGAATGTTACATTGTTTTTAATAACATCACAATTTGTAGTGGACGCAAATTTAAACATATAGCAAAAGATTTTTTATTTTCAACAATTGTTTGCTCATAAAATATAATTTACTGGCGTTAAATTAATTTTTACATTTGATATTGTTTCTTTAATAAGCACAGATTTTTTTGAGAGAGGACGTGGAAGAAATATTTTTGCTGATACTAGAAATGGGTCGGTTCCAGTTCTTTATTTAGTAAAATCAGCTTTGAAAAAACTATTAAGTTATATATTTATATATAATAAAATTAATAAAGTTTACCTTCATTAATTTTAGTATGGACATTTAGCATGTACTTTCTGAACCAATTGATTTCATCTTTATTCTAGACAGTGCCCCAGCTGTCAATTTATCATCATGAAAAAGGGAAGCCCCAATGTCACCATTGCTGCATTTTCTGACCTTGTAGGGAATTTAACTGTGGATCCTTATATCAATAGGCAGACATACTACTGATGCAGCTAAAGATTCTGACGGAAATAATGGAGTCAGAACTGGTTAAAAGTTGGAATACTCCATCACTAGCTAAACTCTTCATTGTTTCCTTGAGTTTTGTTTTGTCAGGTTGGTAGCTCTTAACTGCATCTCACGTCCCCTCTCAGCTCATACAAGGAGCAAACCCTTACATAGAACCCTCCAGCAGTCAGTTCTCTGCTCAGAAGCTTTGTGCTGCCTCTTTTCCTCACTTGATCAATCACAGTAAGTTACAAATTAATTGTATGTTTGTACATCTTAATTCATTGTTTTGTTTGTAGTTTGTATATATACAGCAGTTGGAGACGGAGTTATGGAAAAACAACAAAATATAGAAATACACCTGTATCCTAGTACCTCCTAATATATTCTCTTTGCAGGAGGGGTTATCAGCACTTTGGATCATATTTCAAGTGTGTGATGAAATACTCATACCCTGACAGCTTTAGCATTACGTGAAGGATACATTTATAACACGACCGGAACTCGAACCAGCCCTTCAAAGATGGTTGTTTGTCATTGTGAGAGAGCTTAAACCAACAATGGAAGGAGGGGAAAGTACCGACTTTTCAATCAGCCCAAAGATGTTAATATTATCTGAATTGTTAAAAAAGTAACATTTGGAAGTGTTTGATAGAGAATATTTAAAATAACCTTGGACATTTTGTTTGGCCAGTTCTCATTTATAGCACTTCACTGCCGAGTTGAAAATGTCTAGTAATCTTCTTTACAGTATTCAGTAGTCAGTGTTTACAACCCGACATGGTATTTCTAAATTTGTCTTGACGAGTAGCACACATATGTAAGAGTACAATTCTTCAAACCAAGACAACCTATTAAAATATTCCACAGCTGCCAATAGAAACTTAATTTGATTTTAAAAAAATAGTATAAAACAGTTTTTATTCACAGATAAATAACAAATAATACAAAGAAAAAAATCAATTATTTTAAAGTTTAAAAATTGATAATTGTAAAAGTTTTATTTCTTAAACAAAAAAAAAGTGTTGTTTATATTGTAGCCCAAATGATAACATTAAAAAATAACCTGATTTAACAAATTGTTAGTGACACAAATATTAATTAGATTTATATTTAAATTGTACACTTGATCAATAAAACAAATTTACTCAATGGAAACAGATTGTTAACTAAAGCATACTTTGTCCTACAAATACAAGTTTTAAGTACACAGCAAGTATTTTCCCTCCTTGACATCACAATAGAAATATTCATGGTTTAATTCAGGAGAGGCAAAAAGGCGAGTTAAACAACCAGAAATGAGACAGGTAATACAGAGATTGTATTGTGGTGTGGTTTTCTCTAGTTTTTATTAGAAAACAGTTATATCATATTTTAAAATATTCTACAAAATTAAAAATTATTTATTTCAAAATGAAAAACTTAAGATGGTTTAATTTTCAACTCTTTAAAAATGTAAATTTTAGTTAACATGAAAATATTTTTTTTAAAGTTTTTTTTAAGGCTTGGTGCAAATGACAAAATGATATTTTGTTTGTCATCTTTATTACTTCACAAACAACAAACAAACATGTATTTGGTAAATTAATTATATTAGGGAAATCAGTTAAAATGAATACTATTTATTTAATCTAGGAAAATAGTTTGTATGAATAAAAATAAATATTTTGCATTTTTTAAATTTATAATAAAACATTTTTTAAATGTTTAAATTATTTGCAAACGTGAATATGACTTAGAATTTGTAGTCATAGTCAATGCTGATATATGTGTGCTCTTTGCCTGGATTATTTTTTCGTGATAGTTTTGTGGAAGCTTTTACTGTTTCAAAAATGAATTTTCATTGAGTTTGTCAAGCAATATCTGTCTTTTTGTGACAAAAAGATCCTCTTTACAAAGACTCATAAAAAAATCCTACAATGGACCCAAGCCGCTCAAACTGCCACTGAAGTTAACCAAAAGCAAATCGTGGATATGTATTTCAGTTTTTGGTGATAGGTGGTAGTATTTTTAAATTTATTTGAAATTATTTGTCTTGCTACAACCAAAACTGAAGTTACATAAATTGAAACCGTCTGGTTTATTTATTGGTTGAAATGAGAGGTTACGACAATCCATTGTAGACAGTCCATTTTATATATCATGATACGTGTTACGACTGCAACTCCTTCTTCGACAAGCAGGTGTGACAGGTTGTAGATGAGCCATAAGAGAAACCTCTTTTTACTTTGTGAGGTATTTTGTTATATTTGGAAGAAGGCACTGGAAAGAGGGAAGAAACATATAGAAGGGAACAAACACAATATTGATTTTACAAAGAAAACAAGAACACAATTCACACTTAACATTGGTCCCTCTTAAAGAGGCAACCATTACTTCTTTGTCCAGTGGCAGCAGTGTAAAGTGGGAACTGTGTTCTTCTCATCGTAAAAGCTTATGGTGTTTATTTATCTTATATGTTTCTTTCCAATTTTCCTTTACCTTCTTCCGAGTACATAATATTTAAAGCCAAGGTATTCATAATTTTAAGTGAGATAATCTTTTGATATGTTTACAAATGTCAAATCTATTGAATACCTATGATTTGAATCTCTAGACAAAGCCACTAGCCTGATTCCTGCTGTAAAATGAAGGCACATTTTGACACATTTCCTGAATCTTGTATCTAATGTCCTGGTCCTGGACACCAAGCTTTAACAGGCAACTTCTTCGAGAGTTTACTTTGAACCTGAAGAAGTTGCCTGTGGCAGTGAAACTTTGTATAATCCAGCATCGGACACTCCTAATTTAAACCATGGTTTAGCCTAGTGCTCTATTCCAAATAGATATATTTAATAATTGTTTCATCTAAAAATAAATAAAAATATAGGAGCTCAAACGCTCTAAAAGGCATTTTCTTTTATTACAAAAAAAAAGGGCAGGCTTATTTGCTGGTTGCAGAGATACTTTTTAAAGACGTCTCTCACAAGAATTATTATAATTAATTACCAGAAGTAAAGAAAATTCGGAACAAGAACGAGTCACACCTTAGAGAGCACCACCTGCCGTCCACACGGCTCGATAGACCCTATCTAAATAGACTCCCTTTCTGAGTCAAAATATACAACACATGAGAAATATTTTGGTGGAAATTTGAGAAACTTTATCTTCCACCTAGGCCCTAAAGTATGTACTATGAACAAAATAAATAAGTTACAATATTAAAAACACTTAATAATATAGTTCCTTGGGCATGCAATGTTGAAATGTAATTTTGTTATATTTGTTTTAAACATTTCAAGATGAAGTTCACAGTTCAGTAAATTTTGTCCTTAATAACTTTCCTAAACTCTGACTTGACCTTGATACTAATAATGTATTTTTATTGTATATCTTGGAATTTAATTGGACCACAGTTTTACTTTTTAACTCCTCACACAGAACTTTAGATTGCAGCCGTCTTTCTCAACTTCCCAGCACCAAACAGCAAATTCTTATAAAAATAGATTTCAAAGTTGATATTTTTATTTTATTTGTTTTTTCTAAACCAGTCAATGGTATTCCTGAGATCTTTAAAACTATTATAAAGGTACATAAAAAAATTAGATTAAAATAATTTCCTTGCATGTAATTTGTATCAGTGAGACTTTTTACTTTTCGTTTATTTGTGTATGATATATTTCGTTCGTTGGTAGAAATGAACAGCTAAATTTCGTACGAGAAACAAAAGAGTTAAGTTATAATTATATCATGTCTGCTGAACATAGCACATGGCTCCAGTCAATTAATCACACATAGTTCTAGTCGATCAATCGCATGCGACTCCAGTTGATCAACCGCCTGTAGTGCCAGTCGATTAATCACATAGTTCCAGTTGACCAACCACTCATAGTTCCAGTCAATTAATCACACATAGTTCCAGTCAATTAATCACACATAGTTCCAGTCGATCAATCGCATGTGACTCCAGTCGATCAATCGCATGTGACTCCAGTTGATCAATCGCCTGTAGTGTCAGTCGATTAATCACACATAGTTCCAGTTGATCAAACACATAGTTCCATTTCATCAATTGCCTGTGGTTCCAGTCGATCAATCACACAGTCCCAATTGATTCATACCGGGTAGTCCCAGTCAATTAATCATACATAGTGTCAGTCGATCAATCCCATGTGGTTCTAGTTGATCAATCACATGTAGTTCCAAGGCACACGCTCATCTGAAAATGGTTTCATCCCATTGGTCCACGCGATATATCCGATGATGAAGACGGTGCTATAAGGCTCACAACATATCACGCTCCTGAACAGTCTATCTCGACAATGTCCTTGGGGACATCCACAAACTGGTAGACGAGACGTTGTCCGTCCACCTTGGCAAGGATCCCTCTCTGGTAGTAATACCTACAACACAAGGACAGGTCTAGTGTTTATATGTTTGGAAGGAAGAGATTATCTGTGTCAGAGGGTGAGCTTAGGAGACTACAGACAGAATAAGAGAGAGAAAAGAGGATGTGTAATAGTGAGCTTAGGAGACTACAGACAGAATAAAGAGAGAGAAAAGAGGATGTGTAATAGTGAGATTAGGAGACTACAGACAGAATAAGAGAGATAAAAGAGGATTTGTAATAGTGAGATTAGGAGACTACAGACAGAATAAGAAAGAGGGACAGATTAAATCAAGGATCGTTGTTATCGACACTTCATACACTGTCAGAAATTGCTTGTCCCTTCTGGCTACAGGCCCTGGGACATATTATAACAATTACTAAGCCAATATCCAAGATTATAAAATAACTCTTCAAGGAAGGTGAATTAACGTTTATTTACATTCCGACTATATATTTATATGAGCGGCAACTATTGTAGTCATCAGATTCATAAGACCTACAACCACATTTGTAAACTAAAATAGGTGGCTACATACTTTAGATTTCAATCCCATGCACCAAGCACAGTGTCATCAGTACCAAGGAACATGTTTCGCATCCAACAACCAATTCAAACTAATATACACTAATAGTGTAGATGAGATAAAGTTTACTCACCTGAGAGCCCGACCCATCGTCTCGTAGTTCATGTCTGGCTTGTTCTTGTGTAGTCCCCATAACCTGGACACAGCCTTGGAGTCAACCAGTTTGAACACTCCCTTTTCCCGGTTGGTCCATTTGATGTATCGAGGGCAGTAGTCCCTATCCTGGAGCAGCTTTAGCAGGAACTCCCAAAGGTACGTTGTTGAGCCTGGAACAATACACACACTGCTATACCGCCCCGGGTGACTTTTACATCCTCTCTCTGGTAATAAGAGTTTAGTATGCAATAACATCAAATGCGGGTGCAATTCTCACCTTCCCGGCTCTTCCTCTTGACAGCCCCGGGCTCACCGTTCTTGGGCTTCTTCAGTTTCTTCTTGCCGGAGCTCCTGGGTTGGAATCCCAGCTCTAGCATGTACAGGTCATCACTGGACGTGGCTGGCTGGATGACGGAGGTGGCGATGGGAGGCCGTGGCGGAGAAGGGGCGGGAGGTGCGGCGAACTGTTGGGGGTGGTAGAGCTGGGCTACCGGCGACTGACCATAGCCGCCGTACCCTTCCGCTGCTGTCAAAAACACAAATAACTTTCAATTATACCCACAAGTCCGGCTCATTAGTTCACTTTAGTGAAGAATGTTTTCTGTGTGTTCATTGTAGTGGCATGATCAAACTTTAATTAAAGAAAAGATTGAAGAATGTTTTCTGTGTGTTCATTGTAGTGGCATGATCAAACTCTAATTAAAGAAAAGATTGAAGAATGTTTTCTGTGTGTTCATTGTAGTGGCATGATCAAACTTTAATTAAAGAAAAGATTGAAGAATGTTTTCTGTGTGTTCATTGTAGTGGCATGATCAAACTTTAATTAAAGAAAAGATTGAAGAATGTTTTCTGTGTGTTCATTGTAGTGGTATGATCAAACTTTAATGAAGAAAATATTGAAGAATGTTTTCTGTGTGTTCATTGTAGTGGCATGATCAAACTTTAATTAAAGGAAAGATTGAAGAATGTTTTTTGTGTGTTCATTGTAGTGGCATGATCAAACTTTAATTAAAGAAAAGATTGAAGAATGTTTTCTGTGTGTTCATTGTAGTGGCAATGATCAAACTTTATTCAGAAATTTCAAATTAGTCTTTGGTTTATTCTATAATAAAACAGCAGTCTTACATTTTGAAATCCTTTCAAAATTATGTGATTCAATTTAACAAGACGCAAGAGTGATAGTGGAAATGTGGAATATTAATTGTATTTTTCTCTTTCTCTCAAAATAATATGAATAAATAATAATAATAATAATAATAAATAAATTATTCAAGAACTAGTTGTAATTCTACAATTTAATTTTATTGCAATTCATTTTGTAATTTTTGTCAATTATAAATTACTTTCTATTCCAACACAAATCTATCTAGAATATGTATGATTGAATGACCGAGATGAGACACGAACAAGTACTTTGATAAGGTTTAATAATATTGTGTCAACCTTTGACAAGTGTTGGCTGCTCGCCAGGCAAACAACATCCCTGACCAATCTAAGTGGCCGCCGCTCGATAAAGACATGCAACCTTGAATGAGGTCAAGACCCTGTCGGTCGCGCTTAGCAGTTCCAAAACACATCACGAGACAGCGCCACTGTGCACGTCTTGGAAACTTTTTTTTTTTTACTATTCCGTCTACTTTGGCTTGATGAATGCATCGTTTTCACAAACACCGCATGCCCCAGGACAATATTGTTAATATTACCGGATATGCATAAATACGATTAATTAAAGTTTTGGAGAATTTACACCTCAACAAGTCTCCCATCGGAATCAAGACACACGCGGGTATAAAAAAAGGATGTAGGTATAAAGAAATAAATCAGCAGAGTAATGACACACTGGATTTAGTGCATTGTCGATTTCTTCCAACAATGTCGTTGCGACACCTTACGTTCAGTCAATCAGAAACTAAGATGGTTGGACTACTGAAAACAGTTAAAATGAATACTATTTATTTAATCTAGGAAAATAGTTTGTATGAATAAAAATAAATATTTTGCATTTTTTAAATGTATAATAAAACATTTTTTAAATGTTTAAATTATTTGCAAACGTGAATATGACTTTGAATTTGTAGTCATAGTCAATGCTGATATATGTGTGCTCTTTGCCTGGATTATTTTTTCCTGATAGTTTTGTGGAAGCTTTTACTGTTTCAAAAATGAATTTTCATTGAGTTTGTCAAGCAATATCTGTCTTTTTGTGACAAAAAGATCCTCTTTACAAAGACTCATAAAAAAATCCTACAATGGACCCAAGCCGCTCAAACTGCCACTGAAGTTAACCAAAAGCAAATCGTGGATATGTATTTCAGTTTTTGGTGATAGGTCTATAAGAGTGCCCACCCCAAGATATTTAAAGAAGGCTCCAAAAGCAACCCTCTACCCCCTCCAAAGACAAAAGAAGGATACAGCACTGGCAAATGAGAGCATAGCTTTTCTGCATTCCAATTTTCACGTTGCTTTGAATAAAATTGTATTGATACACAGCGTATAGCCCGAATGGGTTGTAAGACGCGGTGCTAAATAATAATGTATTGATACAGTTCAGATAATTATTGTTAGGCATTATTGTGTATTTGATATACAACATTTGCACAGGAATAATATCTGCTGAAATCAACAAGATAATGGAATGAAGGCGGGAGTAGTTAGTACCAGTGGTAGAAAAGGAGCGCGCTAGTTTCACTTTCGTCGCTACGCTACCGTGCTTGGTAGCTAATAGTTCCCGGTCTGGTCGCTAGGGGCGCGGCGGTTCAAGGCCGTAGGGGCGGGGCTATCACGGTGTCAGTGGTCGCAGCTCTTTCTGCAGATACAACATGCTATGCTGCAGCCATTTCCGCCAGCCCGGGCGAAAACACGTAACACCTTCACTGTATTTATGTTACCAGGATTAGCCTGTGGAGAAATCTACAGCAGTTTGTCGGACAATGTGTTTAAAATTATTACAAAAGTAAGCTACCCATAACATTTCATGTCAATTTAACATTTAAAGAAAGAACACGTAAAACAGACGCAATTATCGCCATATAAATATTTTATACTGATAGAAAATCGCGGGCTCACCTCATTATTAATTTTTTTTTATGCATTCCGTGATCATCAGCGCCATTAAATGACTTGTAATCCCCAGGCAATAAGTTTAATTCTTCATCATTGGTGTATTGGTGACACCAAATTAAACATTTTTATGAGCGTTCTAAATACTATTCACAAAGTTTTGTACTAGAATTTGTGTTAATAATGCTTTATATTATATAAGAACAAATTCATTGAAATAATGCATTAACATTTTTACTTATTGTCAGTGGCTTGCATCAAGACATTTAGTTTCGCATAATTGATAATATCAATAAACGTCCAAACTCATACATATACCTACTTGCGAGTGCTTATTATTGAACCACGCTCTTAGTTAGACCTACTTGCGAGTTTATTATTGAACCGCGCTCTTAGACCTTGCGAGTACTTATTGAACCACGCTCTTAGACCTACTTGCGAGTTTATTATTGAACCGCGCTCTTAGACCTTGCGAGTTAATTATTGAACCACACTCTTAGTTAGACCTACTTGCGAGTACTAATTATTGAACCACGTTCTTATTTAGACCTACTTGCGAGTGCTTATTATTGAACCACGCTCTTGTCTAGACCTACTTGCGAGTTTATTATTGGATCACGCTCTTAGCTAGACCTACTTGCGAGTACTTATTGAACTACGCTCTTAGTTAGACCTACTCGCGCGTTTATTATTGAACCACGCTCTTAGACCTTGCGAGTTAATTATTGAACCACACTCTTAGTTAGACCTACTTGCGAGTTAATTATTGAACCACACTCTTAGTTAGACCTACTTGCGAGTACTTATTGAACCACACTCTTAGTTAGACCTACTTGCGAGTTTTATTGAACCGCGCTCTTAGACCTTGCGAGTTAATTATTGAACCACACTCTTAGTTAGACCTACTTGCGAGTACTTATTGAACCACGCTCTTAGTTAGACCTACTTGCGAGTTTATTATTGAACCGCGCTCTTAGACCTTGCGAGTTAATTATTGAACCACACTCTTAGTTAGACCATACTTGCGAGTACTTATTATTGAACCACGCTCTTGTCTAGACCTACTTGCGAGTGCTTATTATTGGATCACGCTCTTAGTTAGACCTACTTGAGAATGCTTATTATTGAACCACGCTCTTGTCTAGACCTACTTGCGAGTTCTTATTGGATCACGCTCTTAGTTAGACCTACTTGCGAGTTTATTATTGGATCACGCTCTTAGTTAGACCTACTTGCGAGTTTATTATTGGACCACGCTCTTAGATAGACCTACTTGCGAGTTTATTATTGGATCACGCTCTTAGTTAGACCTACTTGAGAATGCTTATTATTGAACCACGCTCTTAGTTAGACCTACTTGAGAATGCTTATTATTAGAACCACGCTCTTGTCTAGACCTACTTGCGAGTGCTTATTATTGGATCACGCTCTTAGTTAGACCTAATTGCGAGTTTATTATTGAACCACGCTGGCACGCGCGGTCACTATTGGACTCTTCCAACTGTACTATTTTAGAAACTCCGCGCGCTTTCATCTCCTGTTTGTTTGCACTTGACATTCATTTTCTTCTTCCTCAATATTGTTCCCCCACCACGGATAAGCAAGCGAGAGGAAGCACAGAGAGAATCCAGACGATGGAACGACCATCACGCCATCTGGGAACACATGATGTGAAAAGAACTGAAGGTCAGCGGGCAGAGTGAACATTTCCTGGTCATTGGCATCGCCCGAGCTCTGTGCGTCACTTGGTCGGGGGGAGGGGGGTTCAAGGTAACGCGCCGCCGCCCGTATACCTACAGCAACAAGTGCAAGGCACAATATCGACCTTTGTCTGGAACACGGAAATGTCGGTGTTTGTTACACGGCATCTGTAAGGAACAGAATTAAGTTTCAAGCCAGCAGCGACCACAAAGAACCATGGCTATTTCGTACCCGCTATCAAAATGCTCAAACAACATAAAGGGCAATATTCGAGTGAAATGAATAATTTATAAAACGCATATCTGCAAGTATACATGTAGCGCGTGTAGGTATACAGTAACACCAGCCACTAATTGTTATTCAAACGGATTATTTTGATAATCTATCTTGAGGCATTGTTGATCGTAGGTAAAGTAAGTTTACTGAACCATCGTGCACAAGATGTTACAGACACTATTATTATTATTATTATTATTATTATTATTATTATTATTATTATCACCGCGTCTTACTACCCGTTCGGGTTATACGCACTTACGCTAATGTGTAATGGTAGGGTGATTGTGAAATGAAATGGAGTACCTACAGTTTAACGTGGAATCCGAACCACGGTGGAGGCCTGGCATTCCCCACATTCACAAGATGTATTGTCAGAGGTGAAGGAAGGGTTTGGTAATCAGATAAATCTATGCCGGGACCGAGGATTGAACCCCGGCCGCCAGCATAAAAGTCTGACACCTTACCCCTAGACCGCCAGGTCACCTACATACACTGTTAAAGTTAGGAATTGTTTTAATGCCGCCGTTAACTAGTGTTTTATAGGCTTCTAATCCCGTACAAGAGATGTATTGTAGCAATCCCTTAGGTACAATTCTTCGCTGTTCTTTTTTACCCTTTTCAATAAAATTATGTATTTTAAGTCAATAAACAATTCATCGCTGTTCAAGTCCTCTAGATACAAGTTTACACTTAATGTTTATTTTGGAAAGCTGTCCCTTAGAATAAATGTCGCCATCATTCACGTACGCCTTAAATTACAAAGGAGCTCAAAGCGTTTTTTTTTTTTAGCTCTTCAGATATTTGAAAAACAGCTTGAAATGTCAGCCGACAATTTAAAGAGCGACGCATTTCTTGCTGAGTGCAGTGTCGTCAGCATTTCCCCTGACACCGAACGTTTCCTTCTTATTCGTGTTGTGGTACTAACACCTCACTCCGTATCTGCTCTGCCTTAGTAACGGACATAGCTCATTCCTCCAATCGCGTCATTTGTCCGTCAGCGTCTCCACAAGTATCAATGTTTAATTAAAGCGGATTCCTTATGTATGCAAGAATTTTTGGAATTTGTCGATAAAATAATGAATCTCTGTAGCTGTTGACTCGCGGACTAAGGGTTCGGCCGGACTGACAAGCGAGCGAGTGAGCGCGTGATTATCAAATAGCTCTCGATGGCTGTTGACAAGGAGGCAAAGGTTCGAATCTTGGCTCAGTGAACTGAGGGTGGATTTTGATGAGTGATTTATTGTTGCGGCTTTCTCATCCTCTCTCCACGCTATTGTTGATTCTTGTTTGTAAAGACCCACTTTGATTATAATATTGAAGTATTTTAACATATCAATTATTTATATATATATATATATATATATATATAT
>CABFOW010001431.1:113460-125862 GCA_902141385.1 Timema californicum
CCAGTGAAAGATTTTGCCTCCGGTTGCGACACCGTCCCCCCCGACCCTTTAGAGCTGGCAAAACCCCCCCCCCCCCCCCGACTAGTTGCTAGTTTACTCACGAGGTGCTCTGCCCGTGTAGTGTTGCGTGGTCCCTCTGGGGTGCGGCTGGTAGTAGGGCGCCAAGAACCCCCCGTGGACCGGGTGGGGGTGCTGGTACCCTCCAGGGTGATGCGGACTCTCAGGGGTTCGAGTCACTGTGGGGCACATCGACCAGATACGGGATTAACTACAATTTGTATGACGCTTTGTGAGACTCAGCTGGTGTGGGTTGTGATCACACAGTCTAGGATAGCGCCATGAGACTCACCTGGTGTGGGTAGTGACCACACAGTCTAGGATAGCGCCATGAGACTCACCTGGTGTGGGTTGTGATCACACAGTCTAGGATAGCGCCATGAGACTCACCTGGTGTGGGTTGTGACCACACAGTCTAGGATAGCGCCATGAGACTCACCTGGTGTGGGTTGTAACCACACAGTCTAGGATAGCGCCATGAGACTCACCTGGTGTGGGTTGTAACCACACAGTCTAGGATAGCGCCATGAGACTCACCTGGTGTGGGTTGTAACCACACAGTCTAGGATAGCGCCATGAGACTCACCTGGTGTGGGTTGTAACCACACAGTCTAGGATAGCGCCATGAGACTCACCTGGTGTGGGTTGTAACCACACAGTCTAGGATAGCGCCATGAGACTCACCTGGTGTGGGTTGTAACCACACAGTCTAGGATAGCGCCATGAGACTCACCTGGTGTGGGTTGTAACCACACAGTCTAGGATAGCGCCATGAGACTCACCTGGTGTGGGTTGTAACCACACAGTCTAGGATAGCGCCACGAGACTCACCTGGTGTGGGTTGTAACCACACAGTCTAGGATAGCGCCATGAGACTCACCTGGTGTGGGTTGTAACCGAGCCTTGAGCTCGTCATTGGATGTGTGTCCACTGCTGCTACTGTCCACATCAGACACTCCGGAGTCTGCCGGGCTAGGGGGAAGCGAACCTGCAACAATCGAGAATAACCACCATATTACTTGGCGTATGAATGTGTGTCAAGTAGGCTGTGGTCTTAAGATGGGAGTGTAGGGAACTAATAGAAGTGTTTTTGTCTAAAACAAATCAAATATTGATCCAATAGCTACGTTCAGTTTGATTTTCCAGTTGTTGAATACCTGGCATGGACATGGCAGTATTTGATAACAAACTTTAAAATGAATAGAAGATATTGTCATTAAATTCTAGGTCTACCCTCGACATATATTCAACAATTGTTGATATATCCGCGCGAATAAAATGAAAATGAACGCTACTACTGGAGCAATATTTGATTTGTTTTGATTCAAAAGTGTAAAAACACTGGCCTTAACTCGTGCCCCTTGCACTCCCACCTTAATAATAGCTAATACCGGGTATGTATATACATTCAACGCTAGTGATATTCCCGTGACACACACGACTTACACACTAATTAATGACCAAACACTAGCCCATGGATGCCATCAGCTATGTGATAGCTCCATTACTTTAAAGTCCTCCCTGGATAACAAACCAGATACTCCTAGATCAAGAGGAGGGAAGGTCCAGGTGGAGAAAACATCCCCCCCCCCCCTTGTTTGGCGGTGGACGCAATGTCGGGCAGCTGGGGAAATCTCTGAGGGAGTGCTGTGGCGAGCAGAGAAAAGGGTTCCATTTATCCAAATATGCGGAGAAAGGGGAACAACATTTTTGGTATAAAAAGAGTGTTTTTTTGCGATAATGACAGCTGCGAGCAGACTTTGCGTGTTTACGTCGCGTGTAGGGGTTGGTTGTTGTTCAATATTGCGCCAGCCAGGGAAGGTTTGTTATTGTCGGGCAGATGTCTGGGGGTCAACGCTCCCTTACCCCTTCTCTTCAGCGAACATCGAGGGACATCGTCCTCCTGTAGGGTTCAGGTATAGGCCTCCCTCCACACACCGACACGTAGCGGTGTCTTACGTTACGTTAAGAGTACCACGTGTTCAATCATGTTTCTAGTAAAGTCAACACAGCTATTTAGTACTTCATTTGTTTGTTTATGGTGTGCAGATTATAAATTGTTGCGTCTTAAGAGCACCAAATTCTTACACTTTATTTTGTAGCTCAGTGACAAGAACTTGAATAATAATCAGCCCTAACTGCGACACTTACATTTTTGTGAACAAGTTGTTTTCAAACAATTTAAGCTCATTGTATTTATAATGAGCTGTTAAGTTACGTGAGTCTTGATAACACACTACTATGTTTCCTTATGTTACGTGAGTCCTGATAACACACTACTGTTTCCTTACGTTACGTGAGTCCTGATAGCACACTACTGTTTCCTTACGTTACGTGAGTCCTGATAACGCTATTGTTTCCTTACGTTACGTGAGTCCTGAACACGCTATTGTTTCCTTACGTTACGTGAGTCCTGAACACGCTATTGTTTCCTTACGTTACGTGAGTCCTGAACACGCTGGCTGACAATCACTGTACAAAGCTGTGCTGTGCATGTGCTAGTGTTCTACCACAGAATTTACCGTCCATTATTAGCCGCGCGGGATCGTGAAAACGCCATATTTAAGGGGGGCACCAGCCAATGCTACCCCCCCTCCCAAACCCCACAAAGGGAACCGTTGGGTACACAACCCTGCATGACGTAACGATCTTGCCTAAATCGAGTTAGCCCACCATTTGAAAATACAGAAACTAGGATAGAGATTAAACACCTTTTTCCGGTAAGTATAATAAAAAGTGACAATTCATATAAATAACCATCTTCACACAGTTATACATAAGAAAATACAGATATTACAAGATGCTTCTCAAACCCTTTTTTCAAAAAAAACGTGTAAGAATATTTTTTTTTAAAAGAAGAGAGGGAGTGAAACTGGTTGAGGTGCCCGTGGTGGGAACCTCTTGGTCCAAGGAAAACAGATAGACAGACAGACAGTGGAGGAAGTGAGCTGGTCTCTGTCAATAGAACAACAATCTATTAGCAAGACTCCAGCTCCCCCTGCATTGCTAACATCCGCGTTGGCCAGTCGCTTCCTCAACGGTCTTCCATGGACCGGTTATAGATGACCTCGTCTTGACCTCTTGGACGACGATTAATGACCACGAACAGAGGAGGGGGTCATCATTTCTAACCCCCTACCCTCTCTGACGTCCTTTCATAGGGGACACATATCAAGGACCGGTCTGGCAGGGATGTGAACCAGTCGAGGTCTGGTTCATTGCGTGTAGCATTTCTATATGAGCTTATGGAGGGTATCTAGTTCTGGAGGTAATGAAGGGTATCTAGTCCTGGAGGTAATGGAGGGTATCTAGTTCTGGAGGTGAGGGAGGCTCTATAGTTTTTCAGGTGATGGAGGATATCTAGTCCTGGAGGTAATGGAGGGTATCTAGTTCTGGAGGTGAGGGAGGCTCTATAGTTCTTCAGGTGATGGAGGATATCTAGTTCTGGAGGTAATGAAGGGTATCTAGTCCTGGAGGTAATGGAGGGTATCTAGTTCTGGAGGTGAGGGAGGCTCTATAGTTTTTCAGGTGATGGAGGATATCTAGTCCTGGAGGTAATGGAGGGTATCTAGTTCTGGAGGTGAGGGAGGCTCTATAGTTCTTCAGGTGATGGAGGATATCTAGTTCTGGAGGTAATGAAGGGTATCTAGTCCTGGAGGTAATGGAGGGTATCTAGTTCTGGAGGTGAGGGAGGCTCTATAGTTATTCAGGTGATGGAGGATATCTAGTTCTGGAGGTAATGAAGGGTATCTAATTCTTCAGGTAATGAAGGGTATCTAGTTCTTCAGGTAATGGAGGGTCTGTAGTTCTGGAAATGCTGTAGAACTCTGACCATCGAGGTGTTTTTAATAATTGTGAACGTCAAGAAGAATGAATGAATGATAAACTAGCCCCAGCCCCAATAAACGTTTCTCGATGGAGCCGACTGTCCCGGCCTCCTACAAACTAGACGGATAAACAAAATGTAGATTTAGATTACAGTAAACGCAAATTGTATACCGAAGCAACTAAGGAGGTTGGTTGCTCTCCTCTCTCAAACCTGACACTTACAGGACACAGACTATAGGTCATCTATATCACATCTATGCAGCTATGCCATAGTGGAAACAAGGAGGGTTAGGGCATAGTTACATAAGTAGGCCTAAAGATATAGTAAAAGGAGCACTGTCTAAGGCCTGAGCTATATTCACGGGGTATGTATGCCTCTAGAGTGAGAAGGTGCAAACAACAACCTTTATTGTCCAGCGTCAATTTACAGGTAATCGCTGTTTGAATATTACTTCCGCAGAACACAACTTACAAACTAACTTTTAATTTCTTTCCAGCGCCTTACTACCCTTCTGGGTTAGACGCATTTTAACTACGCTAGTAGGGTAGGAATGGAAAAGATTGACTTTTGAAGAAATGTACTCATATTTGCGTAGAAGAGTGAGAAGCCATTTGGTAAGAAAAGCTCAGTTCACACCCTTGGGATTCAAACCCGTTCTCCCACTCACAGAAAATAAGAATATATAAGTTTCATATTTAGTCCGCAAGCCTAAACGACTTACAAAACAACTTAATTTGTTGAGTAAATAAAGCGTTAAGTTAAAGAACGCACTGCCTCTTGATCTGTCTATGATGTGACGTCACATACCTGTGGAGGAGTGTGTGGTGTAGGCGGCGGTACGGTGCGCAGTCATGAGCTGCTGGTGGTGTTGGTGTTGGTGGTGTTGGGACAACATGCTGTGCAGTAAGGGCTTCACTCCCGGCTCCCTCTTCACCACCGGCATCAGGTCCATGAGATCTGCCGTGTCCACTGAAACACGAGGTGCACGTCACTTACAAGTCCTGGCAGGGCTACACGTACTGGCAGGGCTACACGTCATGTCAGGGTTAAACGTCCTAGCAGGGTTACACGTACTGGCAGCTCTACAAGTCATAGCAGGGCTACATGTCCTAGCAGGGTTACACGTACTGGCAGGGCTACACGTACTGGCAGGGTTACACGTACTGGCAGGGCTACACGCCCTAGCAGGGTTACACGTTCTAGCAGGGCTACACGTCCTAGCAGGGTTACACGTCCTAGCAGGGTTACACGTCCTAGCAGGGCTACACGTCCTAGAAGGGCTACACATCCTAGCAGGGTTACACGTACTGGCAGGGCTACACGTCTTAGCAGGATTACACGCCCTAGCAGGGCTATACGTACTGGCAGGGATACACGTCCTAGCAGGGCTACACGCCCTAGCAGGGCTACACGTCCTAGCAGGGTTATACGTCCTAGCAGGGTTACACGTCCTAACAGGGTTACACGTCCTAACAGGGTTACACGTCCTAGCAGGGCTACACGTCCTAGAAGGGCTACACATCCTAGCAGGGTTACACGTACTGGCAGGGCTACACGTCTTAGCAGGATTACACGCCCTAGCAGGGCTACACGTCCTAGCAGGGCTATACGTACTGGCAGGGATACACGTCCTAGCAGGGCTACACGTACTGACAGGGCTACAAGTCCTAGCAGGGTTACACGCCCTAGCAGGGTTATACGTACTGGCAGGGCTACACGCCCTAGCAAGGTTACACGTCCTAGCAGGGCTACACGTCCTAGAAGGGCTACACGCCCTAGCAGGGTTACACACCCTAGCAGGGTTACACGTCCTAGCAGGGTTACACGTCCTAGCAGGGCTACACGTCCTAGAAGGGCTACACATCCTAGCAGGGATTACACGTACTGGCAGGGATACACGTCCTAGCAGGGTTACACGTCCTAGCAGGGTTACACGTACTGGCAGGGATACACGTCCTAGCAGGGTTACACGTCCTAGCAGGGTTACACGTCCTAGCAGGGCTACACGTCCTAGCAGGACTGGTATATTGAAATGTATCTCTGGACAAATGACCCCAAGATGACCTTCCTAAACAGTTCGGTACAGTCATATATTTTGAGTTTGTTCACGAATGCTCCCATTTAACCACCGCGGGCCGGTCGGATGTTCTCTTAGTATTTTGAGTGCCAGTGAAAACAACCTCCATGACTGAAATCTCTACACACGCGTAGCCTAGTGAAGTTCCTCCTCCATCTCGATTATCCGGTCCAGTGGCGTAGTCGGAGGTTTCTCTGAATGACCAGTAACCAGGGCATCGCTCAAGTTGGTCATCGTACTTTCCATTCATCTCATTTCCGGTAGGATCGGGCTGGTGGTCACCACGCCTGGCATCATGCACTTGCGGGCAATACTGCTTTTCCTCATTTGTGCAAGACACACAAGTTTGGTGTTGACGGAAAGGTCGGAGTTTGAATAACGGCCGAGTTACATCGTAGGGGTAGCTTTCTATATGCAGTTTACCAATATACTTTACCCCACGATAAAGCTAGTGAACTTCCTCTAAATTATCCGGATCATCTCTACAGCTGGGATTGAAGTCGTTAGTAAAATGTGTGTTAAAACACGGCGGAGAAACCTTTGCGGGCGGCCTAGCTCCCGACAGATAAACACAAAATCAGATCTTTTGTTCGACCATCAGATGGGAGTGTTTCTAGCCAGCTGAAACAGTTGCTATAGCTCAATGTTCATAGGAAGGACCTTATCCGACAGCTAGAACAGTTTCTACAGTCTAATGTTAATAGGAAGGACCTTATCTGACAGCTGGAACAATTGCTACAGTCCAATGTTAATAGGCCGGACCTTATCTGACAGCTGGAACAATTTCTACAGTCCAATGTTAATAGGCCGGACCTTATCTGACAGCTGGAACAGTTGCTACAGTCCAATGTTCATATGAAGGACCTTATCCGACAGCTAGAACAGTTTCTACAGTCTAATGTTCATAGGAAGGACCTTATCCGACAGCTAGAACAGTTACTACAATCTAATGTTCATAGGAAGGACCTTTTTCTGACAGCTGGAACAATTGCTACAGTCCAATGTTCATATGAAAAACCTTATCTGACAGCTGGAACAGTTTCTACAGTCCAATGTTCATAGGAAAAACCTTATCTGACAGCTGGAACAATTGCTGCTGTCCAATGTTAATAGGCCGGACCTTATCTGACAGCTGGAATAGTTGCTACAGTCCAATGTTCATAGGAAGTACCTTATCCGACAGCTAGAACAGTTACTACAATCTAATGTTCATAGGAAGGACCTTTTTCTGACAGCTGGAACAGTTGCTACAGTTCAATGTTCATATGAAGGACCTTATCTGACAGCTGAAACCATTGTTACAGTAATGTTCATAGGCCGGACCTTATCTGACAGCTGGAACAATGATGTGATCTGTTTATATATATTAATACACATGAAATAACAATAAATCTATTATAATCTAATGTTATCAATGTTAATTGTATTTTGTCTAAGACCCTTCCTACCAACATTTGTCTGTAATTTGTTCCCTAGTCTCTGAGAACATTCCAAGGTTAACTTCACTTACAGGACATAGACCTCAACCACTCGATAACCTTGACAGGAGTACTAGCCACGTTGCCACCACGTCCAACCCTTTCAAGAGACAGCCTTGGTACTTGGAGAAGGAACGAAACATGGCAACACGCTCGCTTCCTTCGGCCAGGAAGTAACCAAACAACAAAACAAAATAACAACTAAAATAATACTCGTAAGAAATAACAAAAGAATGTAAACGCAAAGGATGGCGAGATTAGGTAAAAAAAAAGAACAATTCCCAGACATAGGACTCCCACCTTCGTAAGGTTTACACCCGGCAACTTTTAGAACAAAAGTCTCTAGAACTTACATACAGTAAGCGTACCATCATTGGGGGGAGGTTTACAACTGAAAACATTTCCGGAGTTCGGGTGACCGGGAACTAAAACCAAACTTCGTTGACAAGACAAACGAGCGATTTTGAAGAATCTGTATTTATGTTCAAAGGAAACGCGAATAAAGGCCTGTACTTTCAATTTTCACGATCAAATGAATCAAATATTTCTGTTCAAATGTTAGCCAACCTGCTCAATACAGATATTCAACAACTAATGCTATCACCACGTGCAGCCTGTAGAATATTAAACAAAACTTATCAACTGAATAAACATTTGAATCATTTTGGCCAAGAAAAGATTTGATTGTAGTAATAAAATAACAAAATATGACCCTTAACTCTTGTACCTCACCGGTTCTAGACAGGAGGAACAGGGACTATGTCACGAGTTCTAGACAGGAGGAACAGGGACTATGTCACGAGTTCTAGACAGGAAGAACAGGGACTATGTCACGAGTTCTAGACAGGAGGAACAGGGACTATATCACGAGTTCTAGACAGGAGGAACAGGGACTATGTCACGAGTTCTAGACAGGAGGAACAGGGACTATATCACGAGTTCTAGACAGGAAGAACAGGGACTATGTCACAAGTTTTAGACAGGAATAACAGGGACTATGTCACGAGTTCTAGACAGGAGGAACAGGGACTATATCACGAGTTCTAGACAGGAGGAACAGGGACTATGTCACAAGTTTTAGACAGGAATAACAGGGACTATGTCACGAGTTCTAGACAGGAGGAACAGGGACTATATCACGAGTTCTAGACAGGAGGAACAGGGACTATGTCACAAGTTTTAGACAGGAATAACAGGGACTATGTCACGAGTTCTAGACAGGAGGAACAGGGACTATATCACGAGTTCTAGACAGGAGGAACAGGGACTATGTCACAAGTTTTAGACAGGAATAACAGGGACTATGTCACGAGTTCTAGACAGGAGGAACAGGGACTATATCACGAGTTCTAGACAGGAGGAACAGGGACTATGTCACAAGTTTTAGACAGGAATAACAGGGACTATGTCACGAGTTCTAGACAGGAGGAACAGGGACTATGTCACGAGTTCTAGACAGGAGGAACAGGGACTATATCACGAGTTCTAGACAGGAGGAACAGGGACTATGTCACAAGTTTTAGACAGGAATAACAGGGACTATGTCACGAGTTCTAGACAGGAGGAACAGGGACTATGTCACGAGTTCTAGACAGGAGGAACAGGGACTATATCACGAGTTCTAGACAGGAGGAACAGGGACTATGTCACAAGTTTTAGACAGGAATAACAGGGACTATGTCACGAGTTCTAGACAGGAGGAACAGGGACTATGTCACGAGTTCTAGACAGGAGGAACAGGGACTATATCACGAGTTCTAGACAGGAGGAACAGGGACTATGTCACGAGTTCTAGACAGGAGGAACATGGACTATATCACGAGTTCTAGACAGAAGGAACAGGAACTATATCACGAGTTCTAAACAGGAAGGTCGGGGGCTGGAAAAGGTATCAATTTAAAATTAAGTTTTATTCCTTACCATTTTACTTTGCGTGTTACCACCTGTCCAGGCTGTCCGCAAATTTACAATAATTGTTTACGAATGAAAAAGGTAGAAATAAGAAAAAATGTATCCTAATTTTCACGGAGATTGTGTATGAGGAGCTATTTAAGTGTAAAATAAAGTTTCGTTAGTCGGGTTGCGATTCGAACACCGACCTCCTATTTACCAGCAAACCAGACAAGATGAGACTGATGTCCTTGAATACGTAACCATCAGTACGTTAAAAAAAACTGACAGTAAATATTAGTGCACATTAGTGGACGCATGGCCTAAGGCATCATTCTCACAATAAACTGGATTATCGATGACGGTGAGATTGGTGTCCAAGCCCCGGTTTTTTCTAAATGTTTTCCTGCTCCCTGGGGCTTACGGTCCGTCAAGGTTTCTTTATTGACTGGTATCATTAGATGAAAAGACAAGGAAGAATATCAAGATGCTCTGGGCCATCAAGTTGCAAGAAATGTTAGTTTTCTGTCTTATTATGTTGTATCACGTTTAGTTTTAAGTCCAAGGTAGTGGAAGTAGGTGGAGCGAAATCTCCAGTAGAGCGCCTCCCCAGGTGGTGGATAGGAGGATGCTCACCCCCGTTGGGGCTCGCGCCGATCCGGGAACTATTAGATCCGGAAGCGGCGGGGCAGAGCGGAGGTAGAGAAACAATATAACATAGGTCCTGAGCAGTGGCGGCTCGTGTATAGGCACTGCGGAACTGCAACACTCACTATTTCCAATTGATATTAGCGATAACATTTAATATAATGAGTCCTTTTTTCTTTAATTCTCTATTTATTTTTGTAGTACAATATATATTCCTTAAGCTTAAGGTCAGTACTTTAGTAGCCATCCCCCAGTTTATGAAAAAGATACAAAAAATCTTTGTATGGAACTGTGCGCTTCACAGTGCCATCGTCGTGGTGTTTTGACTGTTGTACGCATGCGCACATATGAGGGGGTGAGGAGGAAGGCGGGGCTGCCAGGTAGAGAGAGCACTGTTGCTCTCACAGTGCCGTCTCTGGCGTGATGGTGGAAGGAAGTGTTTTTACTCAGTGAATTTTGTGCTTAAAAACCGTGTACCATATTCTTGACTGTGATAAAGTGTAGAAGAATGTAGAATTAGATTATTATTCTGCTTCCAACTATTCTATTTTATTCATTTTTTTTCGGTTCTTTTATTTAACAGAAAGACTAAATGCGATTGCAGTACTTTCAATGGAGAAAAATTTCCTCAATTATCATCCATAGATCAAGAAGAAAATTATTGAACTTTTTGCGCAAATTAAAACAAGAAGAATAGATTTCATTTTTAAATGAATAGTTCAAGATTGAACTGTAACAATTTAAGTTAAAGTAAGTAAAAAATATTTGGTTTCTTGTTATGATTTTATCAAGTTCCTGAATATTTTTTACACATATTTTTTTTTCCTTTTACGCAATTTTAAAACAAAAGCTAAAAAAATTCTGGAACAGCACCCCCACTAATATTAGCTACGAGCCGCCACTGGTCCTGAATTACAGTCTAGGCCTCAGGACAGAAAGTAAGGATGAATAAATAAATAATTCATGTGCTCCCTTCATCCCAGCACAAGACTCGGTGTTGATATTTTGACTGACACAACCTACATTCACAGATAATTCATTTTATTGCCAGCCTCACGGCCTAGATCACGTGGTCACCAGCGCGTTCATAACCGATACTAATAAAATTGGCTGTACATAAACCATAATAATAAAATAAAAAGAAGTCATCCTGCAAAATTATGGCGAGGTAAAATTTGAAAAAGAATGTCACCAAGTCGGAATAGAACCAATGATAATATATCCGTACGCCCAACCTTGATTTAATAAAATTAAATAAACCATAATAGAAATCTCCCTTTCTTCCCGACACCCCTCATTATTTTTTTAAAATGTTTAAAATAATCTTTCGTTTCCAGAAACCGCCTTTAATTGAACACTTGGAGATAGGCCGTTCTATCATCAATCCGCTCGCATGTCAGCGCCGGAAGGGAAAGTGAGACTTTAGCATTGTCCTTCCTCTCCTTGACCTAGATTACCTAGGAGGGATCCAGCACACCTGTTGTGGCGAAAACACGCACACAATGCCACCCTTTTCATTCGTCCTATTTATTAGCTTGAGAGATAAGGCTATGGTTTCTCTACCTGGGACATTCCAAGACCTGCAGTCGGTCTCCCTTACCACTCAGTCACGGCTGCTGGACCAGAGAACGCTCTTCTTCACTCCTTGTAGCTTGTTCACTAAGACAAGGTTAATTGGTTCCCTTGCAACATTGTGGCACATGTCAGCGCATGCGCACTGGACTGGTTGAGGAAAGGGGGATATAGGCCTCTCTCCACGTGCCAATACTTGTTGCAGCAACTCGCATAGCGCATCCTGGTTAGCGCGAGAGCGGCACTTAACTGGCACTTACTTACTAGTCCAGCGGTTCCCAAAGTGTGCTCCGCGGAGCACTTGGTGCTCCGCGAAACATCTCCAAGTGCTCCGCGGAGAGATTGTAAATAAAAATAAAATAAATGTGACAAGATCTCAAAATTGTTTATTTGTGCGGTCATGAACTGTTTTTAGATAAGTATTGTGTATAAATAACTTAGCTCCTGCATCGTTCCGTAAATCAGTGTAAATAGCAAGTATTATGGATCCAAAGTGCATTTTCATGCCGCATCTCAGTCAGGTTTACCCGCCCGCACCTTCTCGGAACCACACAAAACATTGAGAAAATCAGTGAAGCACATAGACTTCACGCGGCGAAACCAGACAGATAGGCTCAATTACGCCAGCTAATCCCGGCTCAAAGAGAGCCTCACCTTACTTAAAGATCCGATTGTTAGTTTTGACACTTTTACAGAATTTTCTCGAAAGTCTCTATTGTATATTAAAAACTCTTTGTTCCTTCGCTCCTTCATTCTGTTGCAGTTCATTCAATGTTTAGTCGAGAGTCTAAATGAGTCAAATTGCAGTGCGGTGTTATTTTTTCACGATTGCTTTTGTTGTGTGATTTTTT
>CABFOW010001431.1:130123-148351 GCA_902141385.1 Timema californicum
ACCTCTCTCTGCCTCACTGAGGTAACTAACTACTTGTAGCCCAGACTAGTGGACCTCTCTCTGCCTCACTGAGGTAACTAGCTGCTTGTAGCCCAGACTAGTGAACCTCTCTCTACCTCACTGAGGTAACTAGCTGCTTGTAGCCCAGACTAGTGGACCTCTCTCTACCTCACTGAGGTAACTAGCTGCCTGTAGCCCAGACTAGTGGACCTCTCTCTACCTCACTGAGGTAACTAGCTGCCTGTAGCCCAGACTAGTGTACCTCTCTCTACCTCACTGAGGTAACTAGCTGCCTGTAGCCCAGACTAGTGTACCTCTCTCTACCTCACTGAGGTAGCTAACTACTTGTAACCCAGACTAGCTGATGCGGCGCAGAACAAACCAACAAAGATGCCAGTGTCCGACTATTTTGCAACACTTTGTTTCAGGGTTTGGTTGACCTTGGAGCTTTAAGCGACCACTTCCTTGATGCAGTCATTGCTACAGTCTAGGACAAAACACTAACATGTCTTACTACCGTCAACATTGAAAACATGCTACCAGATTATTATTAGTATTTTATATGTAGTGATGTGATAGCTGCAGGTCACATCACTTGACGTATGAATATATGAGTGAGTAACTGTGAGATCATGTCCTCCTTCCAGTGGCGCACCAAAGCATCTCCCCCCCCCCCCTTCCNCCCCCTTCCATCTTTTACTCTATGGAGGCAATACGGCCTTATGAACATTTCCCGGAATAACGGCTTGCGAGGGAGGGGAGAGAGGAAACACGGAGGATAGGAGGGGGGGGGAGATAAATGTCTGGATAACTTTAAAATTATTTTAGCTAACTTATTGATGATAAAAAATTGAAGTATGGTTTATGAACATAACGGGTCTTCAAAGGGTCATCATATTCATTTGTTTCTTTACTACTCATTTTTAGCCCCGCGTCTTACTACCCGTTCGAGCTACACGCCTATGTATTAATTACGCTGTGTTAGGGATAAGGAAGGTTGAATATACAGGAATTACACCCGCATTTGTGTGGAGAGTGAGTGGAAAACTATTTAGGAAAATCCTCCCTCAGTGCACCCGAATCGAACCCCGATTTCTTTGTAAAGGGCAGTTCAACCTAATGCGATAGTAGCGCGTTGGACCGTGCGGCCCCTGAAGCAGGTGTTTTTTACTAATACTAGTACTACTATTATTATCACTAGCACTAATTATTACCGTTGCTATTATTATTATTATTAATTTAATCAGTTGAAATTAATTAACAGAAATAATAATTGAAAAGTTTCCAACACGGAAAACTTTCCGACTCTCACATCTCTACTTATGCTCCAGACACTCATACTTGATTCAGTAGAGACACTATGATAGCAGCTATCACACGCTCGCAATGTTCATAGGTCTACTTGTTTAAAGTAATAGTTCTTAGGAATAGTTATTCTCACAATATTGTTTGTGTTAATATTACAAGCTAATGTATATTTAAAATAAACCGGCACATTCTTTAAACAATAAATATATTTAATCAAAACCAAACGTGAGACTTGTATCTCTATCGCGCATGCGTTGCTGACCTGCGCTACTAGTGAGCTGTTCATAAATTTGTATAGTACTCTAGTTGGTCTTGTCGACTTGTATTGAATTCAGTAGTGAAACATCGCTCGAATGTACGAAGTTTTATAGACGGTGGGGAGTCAGGTAGCTGAAAGTGAAAGTAGGGGAAATGAGGGGGGCCTGGGAAGTGGGTCACTGGGGTGCTCCCCCCACTCAAGGCTCGATGATAGCTATGGAGCCACGAGATAATACACTCGGTTTCCGTGACAAACAAAACACGTAGCTACTACGGCATATTTATTACCACGTACTCCATCATTCTCTAGAATGCCTAAATTTGGAGCATATTGGTTTGTTTTGATACACAAACGCCTGGACAAAAAAAAACTAGTTAATTTTCGGCAAGGTGGTTGTCCAGCTCAATGTATGTCTTTTCATCAATAACATTTAAAATATTTATTTTGTGACGCGATGTTTCTATTCTTCCTGAGTGATATCTCATAACATGTATTGGTATCAGTTTTAGAGTTTGGTCAGCTGGCCAGTCCAAGATTGCTGTCGACAATGTTTGATAGCACGTACACACGCAAACTTTGTTTCTTGTAACTAGAGATGTGAAACGGAACTTTTCCGTTTTGAAAAATTTTCCCTATATTTTTTCCGAAAAAATGTCCATTATTATTATTTATGAAAAATAATTTCTACTGATTAAATGTATAATAATAACAGTATTAATAATAATGAGTGGTAGTAGTAGTAGTAGTAGTAGTAGTAGTAGTAGAAGTAGTAGTAGTAGTAGTAAGAAACACCTGCTTCGGGGGCCGCACGGTCCAACGCACTACTCTCGCAATAGACTGGACTGCCGATGACACGGAAATCAGGGTTCGATTTCAGTCGGGTGCATTGAGGGAGGTTTTCCCTAAATAGTTTTCCACCCTCACTCCACACAAATGCAGGTGCAGTTCCTCTATATTCAACCTTCCTCATCCCTAACACATTAGCTTAATTAGTACATATGACGTATAACCCCAACGGATAGTAAGACGCAGTGCTAAAAAAAGGTAGCTTTTAGGTTGGCTCGACATTTGTCTCTATCCCCCTCCCTATACTCCATGCTTCCTATCTACCTCTCCCCTCCCCTCACCCAGCCCCGTGACCCCTTCTTATAGCCCAATCGTATCTTATAATATATTTTGAAGTATTCTCTTACTAATATTATAAATGCGAAAGTTTGTGTGTTTGGATGTTTGTTACTCAATCACGCCAAAACTGCTGAACGGATTCGAATGAAACTTTGTACGTTGGTAGAGTATGTCCTTGACTAACATATAGGACTATTCCCAAACTTTGATTTTACATTAATTGTATAATACTAATGTTTAAACTTTTCGTATATAATCTATATTATATAATATTTCGTAGTAAAAGAAATATATATTATTTAAGTTATCAATTATTAATTTAATTTCTTTTTTAAAGTTTAGTTAAAAATTAAAAGATTTTATCAATTATTGCGGGCGAAGCCGCGACGGGTAAAAGCTAGTAGGCTATAAGTCCCACCTCTACAATTTAACCCCTACACCGAAAGCCACCAATGAATAAAAATTTATGGAAAATTTTCCGATTCAAAATTTTAATATCTACTTGTAAGTTGTAACCCATTTGAAATGGATGACAGGAAACATTGTTTCCTCTTTGGGAAATGTAAAGGTGTAAAGGAAGCATGCAAACTCGTTTCAATTTGTAAAAATATCAAAAACTGTTTCCGAAAAACACTAAAAAACATTTCGGAAACAAGAGCAACGTCTAACAAAGTTTCCGGAAAAAGTACGTGCTAAGCTTTAGAAACAAGGCACCGCCAGAGCCCTAATATCTTTGAGTAGATTTATAGTTTAGTTTCGTAATGCTATTTGTAGCTTACAACTTACAAGCACTAGTAAATCAAAGAGTATTTTTTACAAGTTTCAACAAATAGGTAAATACTTTACTAAGTGCATTTTTAATGGGCTATTTATAAATAATTAAGTTCAGAATATTACTTTAATAAATCAATAACCTGTGAGAACATATTGTGTTAATAGACGTATGATGAGGTTAGGAGACACGGCGATTATTGAGGTTAGGAGATAAGGCGATTATTGAGGTTAGGAGACACGGCGATTATTGAGGTTAGGAGACACGGCGATTATTGAGGTTAGGAGACACGGCGATTATTGAGGTTAGGAGATAAGGCGATTATTGAGGTTAGGAGATAAGGCGATTATTAAGGTTAGGAGATAAGGCGATTATTAAGGTAAGAAGACAAGGCGATTATTGAGGTAAGGTGACAAGGAAATTATTGAGGTAAGGAGACAAGTTAATTATTGAGGTTAGGTAGGAGACAAGGCAATTATTGAGGTTAGGAGACAAGGTGATTATTGAGGTTAGGAGACAAGGTGATTATTGAGGTTAGGAGACAAGGTGATTATTGAGGTTAGGAGACACGGTGATTGTTGAAGTTAGGAGACAAGGTGATTATTGAGGTAAGGAGACAAGGCAATTATTGAGGTTAGGAGACAAGGTGATTATTGAGGTTAGGAGACAAGGTGATTATTGAGGTTAGGAGACAAGATGATTATTGAGGTTAGGAGACAAGGTGATTAAGCAGAAACTGCCTAAGTTGATGTAAAATTAAATTATTATTATTATTATTATTATTAGCACCGCGTCTTACTACCCGTTCGGGTTATACGCACTTACGCTAATGTGTAATGGTAGGGTGATTGTGAGATGAAATGAAAGACCTACAGTTTAACGTGGAATCCGAACCACGGCGGGGACCTGGCATTCCTCACATTCACAAGATCTTTTGTCAGAGGTGAAGGAAGGGTTTGGTAATCAGATAAATCTTTGCCGGGACCGTAAAATTAAATCACGTAGTTTCTCACAGTAATGTTTAACTTCAAACCTAAGAGAATCAATATAATTTATACCTCATTCTATGTTTTTATTTGATCTCTTAACTATAATCAAGGAAGCTCCAATCAAAATATATTTGTGCTCCTTAAGCTTTTTAATAATTAATTTTTAATATTCATCTACAACTGTTTTAACATAATTTTAAAATGTTTTGTGTAGTTTTGGTTGTTGTAACAATGGGGATTGGATTTGATGTATTAATATGTCATTTATAAATAATGTCTACAAATGCAGTAATATTAACAAGTCAAAATATTTCACTATGAAAGCATTAATACAGTAGCCCCATGGCTTCTTTGGTGCTGAATGACAGCTTTAAAAAGTCACCAAACCGAATTACGTATCCCTACGCCGAACCAGATGATCTTCAAAAACGTGTGTTTAGCATCTGTCACTTTTGACAGTCAAAATTATAGGTATACACCTAAATGTTGACTGTCAGAAGTCAGCTGTGAGCTGTATGTAGGCCTACAGTTGTAAAACCTTCACTTGTTGTTAATTGTAAATTGTGGAATTGTAGTTTATGAAACAGCCCACTGATCTACAGCAAATACTAAAGAAATGCTAATATTAAATAGTTCAGTCGGTTTGTTTCCGTGCTATTCCGTTTCTGTGGCTGAGTGGTAAGGGAGCCCTTGGTTATATCCCAGGTGGTGTTATTTGTTCCGGGTGCTAGATGTGTTGTTGATCTAGGTTAAAAGTCATCAAACAAATGAGCTCGAGAAGAAATAGAGGTCAGTTCCCAGTGGTCTATATTGCTGAATTATGTCAGCTTTTTCTAAACCACCAGCCTCATGTTGAGAGCATAACACTAGTCAGTCAGCCAATGAGTCAGCCAATCAGCGTCTCGCCAAGGCAGGGAATGAGGTCAGTCACCACAAAGAACAGTGAGAGCGGTTGAATCACTCGAGGGTTATGAAAGTGATCCCCCGACCCACTGACCCACTTCTTGCTCTGCTCTCCACGACGCACCGGAAGTAGTAGTGCGGAAGTTGGCTCCGGTCAAACATTGGCCGTAGTCAGGACTTTTCCCGTCTAAACAAGCCTTAAGGTGGGTTCCCATGGATAGTTGTACTATTCGGACCAGCTCAGTCATGTACTAACCTAGTGACCAACAAGTCTCCATATGTCGTGTACTAACCTAGTGGCCAACAAGTCCTCATATGTCATGTACCAACCTAGTGACCAACAAGTCCCCATATGTAATGTACCAACCTAGTAACCAACAAGTCTCCATATGTCATGTACCAACCTAGTGACCAACAAGTCCCCATATGTAATGTACCAACCTAGTGGCCAACAAGTCTCCATATGTACATGTACCAACCTAGTGACCAACAAGTCCCCATATGTAATGTACCAACCTAGTGACCAACAAGTCTCCATATGTCATGTACCAACCTAGTGACCAACAAGTCTCCATATGTCATGTACCAACCTAGTGACCAACAAGTCCCCATATGTAATGTACCAACCTAGTGGCTAACAAGTCTCCATATGTCGTGTACTAACCCGGTGGCCAACAAGTATTCATATGTCATGTACCAACCTAGTGACCAACAAGTCCCCATATGTCATGTACCAACCTAGTGGCCAACAAGTCTCCATATGTCGTGTACTAACCTAGTGACCAACAAGTTTCCATATGTCGTGTACTAACCTAGTGACCAACAAGTCTCCATATGTCGTGTACTAACCTAGTGGCCAACAAGTCCCATATGTCGTGTACTAACCTAGTGACCAACAAGTCTCCATATGTCGTGTACCAACCTAGTGGCCAACAAGTCCCATATGTCAGTGTACTAACCCGATGGCCAACAAGTCTCCATATGTCATGTACTAACCTAGTGGCCAACAAGTTCCCATATGTCGTGTACTAACCAGGTGGCCAACAAGTCCCCATATGTCGTGTACTAACCGGGTGGCCAACAAGTCTCCATATGTCATGTACTAACCTAGTGACCAACAAGTCCCCATATGTCGTGTACTAACCTAGTGGACAACAAGTCTCCATATGTCGTGTACTAACCTAGTGACCAACAAGTCTCCATATGTCGTGTACCAACCTAGTGGCCAACAAGTACACCATATGTCGTGTACTAACCTAGTGTCCAACAAGTCCCCATATGTCATGTACCAACCTAGTGGCCAACAAGTCCCATATGTCGTGTACTAACCTAATGGCCAACAAGTCTCCATATGTCGTGTACTAACCTAGTGGCCAACAAGTCCCATATGTCGTGTACTAACCTAGTGGCCAACAAGTCCCATATGTCGTGTACTAACCTAATGGCCAACAAGTCTCCATATGTCGTGTACTAACCCGGTGGCCAACAAGTCTCCGTCCATGAGAACTCCTCGAACCTTGTAACACTCATGTGTTAGAAACTACTTACATGTCTCCTCCCATCATTGCTCTAGCTGCGTCTTACCACCCATCCGGGATTATAGAGGACGGATAAAGCAAGAAAGATTTAGAAGAAATGTGCACACATTTGCACAGAGGGAAAGTGGGAAACCATCGTGGTGAATACGCGCTGCCAAGCTCCCTGTCACCAGACAAGACGAGACTAGTTCATAATGATCTGGATCGTTAAGACATTAAGCGATTTCTTCCAAACAGGATTCCAGAATTACCATCAGAAGGAATCCACCGTTTCAAGAAATAATTTGTCGAGTTATATCACCCAAATTATTATTTTAAACGAAAACATTTATTTCGAGGCTTATCAAATGAAAGTTTTCATATTTTGAAGAGCTAGTCCGTGAGCTCAAGACAAGTGGTGGAGGTCCATAAGCTCAAACAAGAGTGGTGAAGGTCAGTAAGCTCAAACAAGAGTGGTGGAGGACCGTGAGCTCAACCAAGAGCTCTCTTATCTCAAACAAGAATGGTGTTACAAACCTAGTGATCTTTCCCTCCATTATTGCTCATGCGCAAACTACAACCGTGGAAAGTATTCATTTAACACTCCGAGCACACAACTGTGAGGGTACACATTTAACTGAGTTCTTAGGAAAAGCCTGTGAGGGTACACATTTAACTGAGTTCTTAGGAAGAGCCATGGTAGTGCTAATAACTGTTCATATGTTATTACTGTCAAAGAAGGTTCTTACTACGAAGATTGGGTTGTATAATTTGTTACTCTTTGAATGAATAGAAGTTCTACAGCTGAAATCACGACGCGACGGGTGAGATGCAGTTATATTTCTGAAGTTCTGAACTACATCCAAAAATGCAAGAGTCGCGAACCAAGCTATATGGTGGCAGATAGTACAAGCTCACTTTGTTTTAGAACGCTATTTCCTCGACAAGTTTAGCTGCTTGTAAACACAGGGTGGTGGACATTGTTGCTACCAAAAACAAGTGAATTCAATTAAATGTATTTGTTAAGGTGATAAACAAGGGCACCAGAGTTTAGGCCATCCTGAATATTTCGCGCAATGGACTTTGATGACATATTTATTCTCTTCTATTAAAAGACCTGTTCAAAGTCCCTTTTGTAGGTAGAAACAACTGTATAAAGCTAAACTAAACCGATCCATTGCAGCAAACTGTGTCTAAAAAATGTTATAAACGGGCAAATTACGTGAAGTATCGTCTTTCCATCCAACGTTAATCTATGAATTTATGAAAGATAATGGGCTTCAGCTTGGTGAGATCGTCTCATTGGTGTATTTCCTGAACCTTCACACACAAGCACATACATGGGACGAGTGGCAACAATCCTGTACTTTTACTGCTATAGTCCGGCCACAGTATAGAGCAGTGTAGTCAGGTCCAGAGCACTGCTATAGTCCGGTCACAGTATAGAGCAGTGCAGTCAGGTCCAGAGCACTGCTATAGTCCGGTCACAGTATAGAGCAGTGCAGTCAGGTCCAGAGCACTGCTATAGTCCGGCCACAGTATAGAGTAGTGTAGTCAGGTCCAAAGCACTGCTATAGTCCGGCCACAGTATAGAGCAGTGGAGTCAGGTCCAGAGCACTGCTATAGTCCGGCCACAGTATAGAGCAGTGTAGTCAGGTCCAGAGCACTGCTATAGTCCGGCCACAGTATAGAGCAGTGCAGTCAGGTCCAGAGCACTGCTATAGTCCGGTCACAGTATAGAGCAGTGCAGTCAGGTCCAGAGCACTGCTATAGTCCAGCCACAGTATAGAGCAGTGTAGTCAGGTCCATAGCACTGCTATAGTCCAGCCACAGTATAGAGCAGTGTAGTCAGGTCCAAAGCACTGCACTAGTCCGGTCACAGTATAGAGCAGTGCAGTCAGGTCCAGAGCACTGCTATAGTCCGGTTACAGTATAGAGCAGGAGTCAGGTCCAGAGCACTGCTATAGTCCGGTCACAGCATAGAGCAGTGCAGTCAGGTCCAGAGCACTGCTCTAGTCCGGCCACAGTATAGAGTAGTGTAGTCAGGTCCAGAGCACTGCTATAGTCCGGTCACAGTATAGAGCAGTGTAGTCAGGTCCAGAGCACTGCTATAGTCCGGTCACAGTATAGAGCAGTGCAGTCAGGTCCAGAGCACTGCTATAGTCCGGCCACAGTATAGAGCAGTGCAGTCAGGTCCAGAGCACTGCTATAGTCCGGCCACAGTATAGAGCAGTGCAGTCAGGTCCAGAGCACTGCTATAGTCCGGCCACAGCATAGAGCAGTGCAGTCAGGTCCAGAGCACTGCTATAGTCCGGCCACAGCATAGAGCAGTGTAGTCAGGTCCAGAGCACTGCTATAGTCCGGCCACAGTATAGAGCAGTGCAGTCAGGTCCAGAGCACTTCTCTAGTCCGGCCACAGCATAGAGCAGTGCAGTCAGATCCAGAGCACTGCTATAGTCCGGCCACAGTATAGAGCAGTGGAGTCAGGTCCAGAGCACTGCTATAGTCCGGCCACAGCATAGAGCAGTGTAGTCAGGTCCAGAGCACTGCTATAGTCCGGCCACAGTATAGCGCACAAAGTAGCCGCTCGTTGCAAAGCCCGATGTTTCACTTTCAGCAGCCACTTGTTTCTCAGCTCATGCGCTGACAAATAGGTCAGTGGAACACGGGGAAAGTACCCCACCTCCCCCTCACTGACCTAACCGCGGCGCGACGTTGCCACACTTATCAACAGTGAGCAGTACGGCTCAGACAAGTTGAGAATACATTCATGAATCTTTTTCTTTGTTTTAACAGTCATGTATTCATACGCAAAGTGCTTTTAATGGTGGAGTAATAAGTTACATCTCTTTAGAAATCCATTAGCCATGATCTGATGACACTAACAATCCTGGCGGAGATATATTTACTACTCAAGGTCGGCCTAGTTGTTTGATAAACAAACTGACAACTCAAAAAACATATGTTGACAACAGTCACACAAATGTGGTACTTTTTGGAATTATTTTGGCCATGACCGAAATTTGGCGGATCAACTTTTCTCCAAAAAAGTTCTGGATAAATATGACTAAGACGGTCTTATCGGGGTTTAGATCTCAGCCATGTGTAAGTATATGGAAATGTGGGTGCACTTGTTCTAGATTAGTTCTTTTTCATAACTAAATGCATTAGTATAAATGTATGGATAGCTCTGACAGGTAGTATGACGCGGTGCAAAAAGACGGGCTCAAACTATATTCCATTCATGATAGGTTTTTACCTGGATGACAGTTCGAAAATCATATGTTTAGGTTTTGGGTTGTCAACACTTGTAAAAGATCACAGTTTTGTTATAAATGTAAAGATCTTTAATTACCTGTTATATATTACATTTAAAATAACGTAAACTTAAGTTTTCTCATACTGTTTTATTTTTTAAATTAATTTCGTTTTGGAGCGTTATTGATTATGTTTAATGTAGTGCACACATCAATACCTTTTAATACAGGCATCGTATTTACTTGGAAAAGAGAAAATTGTTGTCATTTTTTTACATACAATACACGATTTTATGATATTTTTTTATCGTATTTTGAAATATTTAACTGAATAAAGTATTTTCATCAACTGCGTGTCCGCATCATTGTAATAAACTTGTTTACTGTTATGTTCAATCATATGGTTTAAATTCGTCAGTCACCATTTTGAGGCTATGTTCGTTTGAAGTTTTTGTGAAAGTGGTGTGAAATATTTTTTTAAGTGAAATAAAACGATAAATAAACTTTTTGCCCGACCTCAAATAAATATATAAATAATATTGGTCTAAATTACTGTGGTTTGCTATCACATTAATATATTACCATCTGTTTTCATTACAGTGATCCAAAGTGATAGATATCAGCTGTTGGCGTAGTGATATACTAGGGATTACTTCTAGTAACATTTCGAGCTGTCATTCAGGTAAACCTAGCTCGTGAATGCCTTATAGGTACTCCTCCCTCAGTACGCTACTGGTTGACGTCAACATTAAAACTAGGAACGAAGTCGTTTTTCACAGGCCCAATTCTTACAAATGTCGTTAAAATTGATCCCATCCTGTATAGTTTTGAAACCGTCCCTTGTGTGGCTATGTTTGTGTACAATAACACACGCTATGACGTATCATCGACCCGGAAACTATTTCCTATTCGAGATTTCCCTATTTTATTACCTGATGACGTAGGAAGGAGAGCTAATTGTTGAGATTTTGAAAAAGATTGCAATAATTCAACTTTAAATAAGACAAGTTCGCCCATAAAATCATATTTTAGAGGTTCAAACAATTCTCAGTGGAAGCGCTACGAGTGGATACAAGTGTACACACATTATCTTGTATAAAAATAAGGACAAATGGGGGTGTAAACGAAATGGCGAGTATTTCCCCCACCTTTGCTAGACCCCCCCCCCCGAGGGGTACATTATGGTCGTGAAGGACAGTCTTGGTTACGTTATGCAGGCCAAGGATGTAGCCTACCGCTGTGAGATGAATTATCTCTCAACCTTTTCGCAACGTTCACAGTGGCAAGGGAGTGTTCACACTGGCAAGGGAGTGTGTTCACACGTCTCAATCAACTACAGGATATCACATCAGTACTACTAATATACTAACATGTTATCAATGTCAGGTAAAAGGTTCAGACTACGGAAACCCCGCCATGGTATGAAAGCGGGGAGCGGTATAAGCTGTTTATAGCTACAGATAGGTAAGGTTAGCACGAGGTCCCAGTACACTCTCTTCAGAAACACCGGTCAAGTCTCATCTTCCTCAACGCGACCTCCTTGGATTAGATCGTGAATAGCCCTTGTAGATAAGGCCGTAGCCAGCCAATAATTTCAGGGAGGGTTTGGTAGGCACATTCCCTAATTGACTGAGGATAGAAATAATTCTAAATATTAAACACCTCTAGAAGCTATCTGAAGTTCTTTTTATGTTCGCGCTCTATTTCTGAATACACCCCCAGTTAGCGCTGACGTCACGGCAGGCATCGATCGCTACTAGAGCTGACGTCAGAGGCAACGGGCTGGTGCACAATTTAGGGGGGAGAGGGGGTTGGCCCCGAGGTATTTTTAGCCCCCTCACCTGGAAACATATTGTGAGGACAGAACTAATAAAACAATTAAAATAACACAAGTACAGATGAACAATTTTTAAATCAATTAGTTCGTTTTAGTGCCGCTGGCCTGATAATTACCTTCATAGGCCTACCCTAGCTCATTTTAATAACAGACACAACTACCAGCTCCCAGATCGTCAATCCAGTCGATAGAAGAAAACATGGCCTAGCTAATTTAAGGAGGGAATGTAGGGAACGCGTGAAAAGTTCAACGTTTTTGCAGTTTTTAGAGAAAAACTTTTTTAGTCAAAATAAATCAAATATTGCTTCTATACAAACGTAGAGTATAACTTTCTTCAAACGGTGATATCAACATTTGTTGGATATATATTAAGGATGTTCTGGAATTTAATGCCCATCTTTTCTCTTCGTTTAAAAAGTTTGTCATCTAATGATGTCAGGTTCATGACAGATATTCAACAAATGTTGATATCACAATGTTAGAAAGTTATACTTTACGCTTGTATGGAAGCGTTGTTTGATTTATTTTGACAAAAAAAAGTTTTGTTCTAAAAACTGAAAAAACACTACCTTCTCTCACGTTACCTACATACCCACGTTAATAGTATTATGTTTGCACTTTTTGGCCTTGCCAGGAATCAAACCTGCACTTTTAAGAATGTAGGTCGGCTTACTCGCGATCACGTGGTCGAGATAAGTTAGTCCTCATACCAGCAGTCACACAGTCAAGGCGTCAAGTTTGCAAAAGACTGAATTTCCGGATGACGGATATTTTCCCAACCTTTGTCCACGCTTATGCGGTTGCATTTCCTCTAAGTTTCCTCTACCACTCAAATTAAGTTATTAATAACGAGACTAAACAAATTCATTAACAAAAGTAAATGAGTCAATTAGAGCCGCTTAAGCCTGTGGACTCACTTAGAGTGAACTCACTAATACCTCACATAATTTAGTCACACAACTTTGACCCAACCAGCATTCGAACCGACAAAGTAATCAAAAGGTAGATCGAGGCAAGACATGGAGTCTTAAGGCCACCGCCTGCTTGTAAGAAAATATCCTCTCACAGCTGTATTTCTTATGGTAAAGTCAGTTTTGAAGCTTCCAAACCACTAAAACAATCCTCAACTATCTCAAAATATTCTGTTGTGACCCTATAAGCAACTTTATTTGTGTGAGTAAGGCTGGATCGATGTTCTAACCAGTTACTCTGATCTTAATCGGCTCTTAGTAACGATCTTACCACAGGGGCGATACTACGCACGTAGACAGTAATTAGTTGAAAGTTTGAAGTTTAAACTATACTAGATCATGTGTTCTCCGAACGTACGACTCGCTAAACACAACCATTCAACTTTAGAGCCAGGAATATAAATACGGGCTAACAGGACATAGCCATACACAAATACATTATTTTAGTCTCAACCTAGAATAGAACCAAGGTCCTGTGGATCCGGAACAGGTCTCTCTACGCGGGGAAAGAAACAGAAGCGAACCGTTGGTAAGAAAGATGGTAGGTTTATTTTGGAGTTCAAAACGATGACGTCTTTGATATCTTACATCACAAGTTACACAGTTATTTAAAATACTAATATCACCTACCGAATGTTGAAAACAAACCGACAATAAGAACACGACAGGAAACAAAGTTTAATTACAGACAACATTAAACATCGGGGGATTAAATGCTGCTTCTGTTTTAGAATTTAGATAGTTTATTAGTCGTTATAATCAGTCGGTTCAGAAAGTGCTTGTTGAATCTCATCCAGCCACTCCCGAATGAAATGTATCAATAACAGAAGTCTTAATTAATTACTTGTTTGTGTTCGTTCAAAAGTCCGAGAGAGGTACCAGGAGAGCAGAAGAGTAGAGCCGGTATTCAAGCTATTAATATGCCTCGCAAGTAACCTTGACCCTTCCTGCTGGCGGTAGGACGCTGCGGAAGTGAAGCGCTCAGGAGGACTCGGCCAGTGCTGCCAACCTTGACAAGACAACAGTCCCTCCGAACTAGTCAGAACAGTACGAGGTTTGAGCCTTTTCACGGTCGATAGGAAAGTGAGCGGTAACCGACCAAACGTTACGATTGTTCAAGGTTAACAATTAGACTCAAAAAAACAACAAAGAACATTTTATAGAATATTTCCTTTTTTGACTTTTTTTTGTCCATTTCTCACTTGGCTTATGACAATAATGTGTTAGGGATGAGAAAGGTAAAATTTAGATGAAATATATACGCATTTACGTGAGGAGAGTAGAAAGCCTATAAGGGCTACAAACGGCCGGGATTTGAACCCTGACCTTTTCACCTGAAAACCTAACTAAATGAAATTGACTTTCATTCAGTACATTGTCCCCCTTCAATTTATTGGTTACTTAAATGCACCCCTCCTCCTTCACACGAAACCGCGCATGCGCAGATCACACCACAAGGAAGTGGCGTTACGCGCGTGCGGTTTTGTGACCGGAAGTCATACTTGAGTGGTTGCCGGGGTGAGAGGGGAAAGTGGATTATTGACACCCTCGGACACCCCCCCCCCATACACCTCCTCCCTCGCAATAGTCGAGTACCTGCAGTGTTAGCTCAGCGCTAGCGAGCTTGATTCTCACAGATCTGAGTTCGAATGCTGGTGCATTTCTTTATAGCTACCCGTTATTGTACTTAGTCGTTAACAACTTTCAACCTAATGTAGTTTGAGGGAAACACAAAACAGCTGGTCTACCAATTGTGTAACGGATTGTACTCAACAGGAAATATTGGGCCACGAGCTGTGACGTCAGTGACAGACAACACGAGACTGAAGCCTTTGCCGTCACCTTAGGAAGGGAATTACCGAGGTTGCGTCATTAAAATGAGTTTCCTTTTTGGAACAGAATGTCGTTCAGTTAGCCTAAGAATGCTGTGATAGTATTTGAACATTATTCTCATAATCCTGTTCCCGTGGATTACTGAAACGTGTGAGTGAGCCTCCGTCGCTCTGTCTATGGTGGCGGCAAACACACGAGATGCCACCGTGACGTTGCCATAGCAACAATGATCTCCACATCGCGTCACTCAGACACCTGTAAGGTCTCGTTGATCCTGCCACGGGAGGGAGTGACTCATCAGTCCTCTGTAAGGACTCGTTGATCCTGCCACGGGAGGGAATGACTCATCAGTCCTCTGTAAGGACTCGTTGATCCTGCCACGGGAGGGAGTGACTCATCAGTCCTCTGTAAGGACTCGTTGAATCCTGCCAGGGGAGGGAGTGACTCGCCAATCCTCTGTAAGGACTCGATGATCCTGCCAGGGGAGAGAGAGTGACTCATCAGTCCTCTGTAAGGACTCGTTGATCCTTCCAGGGGAGGGAGTGACTCATCAGTCCTCTGTAAGGACTCGATGATCCTGCCAGGGGAGGGAGTGACTCATCAGTCCTCTGTAAGGACTCGTTGATCCTGCCAAGGGGAGGGAGTGACTCGCCAGTCCTCTGTAAGGACTCGTTGATCATGCCAAGGGAGGAAGTGACTCACCAGACACCTGTAAGGACTTATTGATCCTGCCAGCTGAGGGCTCTCCTGTTCATTCAACCAGGATCTCAAAGAGTGCGAGCTGTTTCCAAGCTGATATATTTGTGTTCCTATCTTTGAACTCGTCTAGAGCCAGGTTCTACAAACACGGCCTCGGCTACACTTCTGGCACTAAAGCTATCATATACATTTTTTATAATTCGATTGTGATGTCAAAAAGTGTACTTGGCTAAAGTCAAAGTAAATTGCTGTGCAAAAAATTTTTTTTACAAGGAACATTAGCACCGTCTTCCCCGATATTCCACGCGTGTGAACCAAGCCTTAATGTCGACAAAACAAGAAGAGTATTTAAAGTCCGTTCACCGTAGGAATTGTTTTCTGAAAGGCCTTTTTCCCTACCAGAAATCTATTATAAAAAAGACTTTTCAGAGCGTAATTCCTACCGTGAATGGAGTATATTGTGTACACCCTCATAGATGAGCGGCACCATCGCGGCACAAGAGTGTACTAAACTAGTCAACTCACGCGGTATACTTCATTCACGGGAGGAGTTTACCTCTGAAAGGTCTTTTTTCTTACCAATATCCTACTATATAATAGATTTCTGGTAAGGGAAAAAAGTCCTTTCCCAGGTAAACTCCTACCGTGAACGAACAATAGTTGTGTTTAACCTTGTTTTGCTAATAGTCGCCGTGGTAGTTGTAAACATAGCCCATGTGTTTAGAAAGTGCGCGTCTCTTACTTACAAACGCGGTGCTGTAACTTACTTCCCCGTCGAGAGGAAGGAAATATGACGACATTTGTCGGCCACTCTCTAATATCTGTCACAATGTGGGTCACTCGCACGAGGGAGCGGAAACGAGAGCCAGTGTGTGCGGGAACATTGGCCGCGCACGCGCACTTTCTAAATCAGGTACGGACGATACTACCCCCAATATATCGTTGTTTATAATACACTTGGTGATCTCTCACAGTCGTCAGCTCACGTGTTAACATCCTAATGCTCATGACATATCCCCAAGTGAACAATATTAGACTAAACACATATACCTTACCAATATTAGACTAAACACATCTACCGGACCAATATTAGACCATACACATCTACCGGACCAATATTAGACCAAACACATCTACCGGACCAATACTAAGCTAAACTCATCTACCGGACCAATACTAAGCTAAACACATCTACCGGACCAATACTAAGCTAAACACATCTACCAGACCAATACTAAGCTAAACACATCTACCGGACCAATATTAGACTAAACACATCTACCGAACCAATACTAAACTAAACACATCTACCGGACCAATATTAGACTTAACACATCTACCGGACCAATACTAAGCTAAACAAATCTATCGAACCAATATTAAATTAAAGACATCTACTGGACCAATATTTGGTTGATATTTAGTTATAAAACTTCAAACAATGCGGCTCCACATTAAGCTGCGGGTATAAGAGAATGTTGTGTTAGTTGAAATATTTACATATTAATAAACAACTAATAATCAAATATCACGCTGGGGTCCGTATATTATCTAATCTGGCACGTCTAGTCTGGGTTGGGGGGTTAGGGTTCTAATCCAGGCCAGTGGGGGTGATTTCCCCAAGATAGTTTCTCACTTTCCTCAACGCAAAGGAAGGCATACTACATACCCTCATCAATACCCCACCAGCGCAGTTAGCTTTGTTCGACACGTCGGCTCGAAATGATAGATTAACCAGGTCGCCGATAGTCTCTTCTGATTATATAGCCGACGATTACCAAATAAATAAAGGTTGCAACTATTTTAACCGGGTGGAAAATATTTCAAACTGCATACTTACAGGCTTCAAAATCTCAGAAATAACCTTCCCTTATCCAAAAATACAAATTTCCTTGACTAAATAACGCATCAGAATTTGATATTGATTATTTGAGAGAGAGGTATGAGTTGCGTCCACCTAATTAGCCGTGTGCTTTCAACCATGCTGTCATAAATTTCAGATAGAAATTATCATAGTTTCATGTCGACATCCTTCGTAATTTCCAAACTTTATCAATAAGTTCTTGTCGATCAATGGTTTGGGCAAAAAAATAAAGGTTTGTTATGTTAGGTTAGGTTAGGCTAGGTCAACAGCCCGGTCCGTAATTTGTACGTGGCTCTAAACATGTTGGGTCGCAATTCAATTGACTCTTTAGAGGTAAACAACTCGTGCGGCCGCAACTCACCTGCAGCCAACTGAAAATAAGTATTTGTATATTAAAAATATTTTTTACCGTTTCCAATTTCTTTGTTGTCAAATAAAGAATGCAGAAAAGCACTCTTGGACACGTTGTCTAGCTTGTATCTTATATCCTGGTAAATAGGGAGGGAGATTGACCCCAAGTAACTTCCTACCTCCCACAACCTCAGTCTTTATATCACCATAGTTTATTAAATCAGGTAAATCGACAGTCGCAGACAAAGGAAATAGAAACCAAAATGTCAATGGGGGGAGGGACGGAGGAAAATATTACTTTCCGGCTGTTCTCACCATTGGGGGGTAGCTACTGCACATGCGCAAAAAAAAAATACTGAAAACCTTCCCCCCTTTTTGTGTGGAAGGATGAGAGTGGGACGCTTCAATAAACTAATTTGAGAAAATGTTGTAACCCTTGAGAACAGGACGTGTTCCCCAAGAGAGAAGTTCCTGTGGAAAGAGCAGCAACAGGACTGGAAGATGAGAGTGTGCGTCGCTCCACTTACACAACTGGGGGGAGGG